>JAPMNZ010831618.1:0-11852 GCA_029875035.1 Pomatoschistus microps | reverse complement strand
TCCCCTTGTTACCATAGTAACTACATATACAGTACATTCTACCATGAATAGTCCATTCCAGTTACACATCAGGCTCCTGATCATCTGCCTGCGCTTATCCAACACTTCATTCTACAATTCATACATGCACTGGAAACAGAATGGAACCTAAAAAGCTCTGTCAGCTTTGTTTTGCTCCACGTAAACTGCCATATTTCAAGAAAAAGGATACTTTGTCACTAGATCAAGTCAGCGTTTGGTGTGAGATAGTCCTTTTCTATATCTGCCTTTTTGAGAGTTCCCTGTACTGAGGAGCTCCTCTTTTAGCAAAGCTGCACCGGGGACTTACCAGCTTTCAGCTCTGGCGGCTGCGGCTCTCCTTATGAAGTGGAGACCAGCTTTGTTCTTGTTCGTAAAGCCGGAGCGTCATGAATTGGCCTAAAGTCTGTTGCTAACGTTACACACGGCGTTCGGTACGATTTAAGGATATTTTCTCCTCAATGCAGTCCGTTCCAGGCGTATATCTAATAGTGCATCCATTCTCTCCCTTGTCCCCAATCTTTTCTTATGTTATCTTATCTTAATGTGTCGGTGCTGTATTTCTAATTAACCACCAGAGGGTGATCAGACAAAACAGGAAATGGATAATCTAACATTGATCATCTGGATAGTGTATTCCACCCGCTGTACTGCAATCTAAATGTTAACATGAACGGCTCGTCCTCAGCTGGCAGGGAACCTATGCTTTCACATCTCTTCTTGGGCGACCAAAAATGTGCCACTTCTGCTATTATTTTGGTCTGTATTATTTTTGAGATTGTATTTTTGTGAAAGGAGTCTAGAAAACCAGCTGGAAAAATTATAATTTAGTCCACAAATTAGCAAATAGGTGCACATGGATTAAACATAAGGTCCCCCTGGAGCTGTTTGCTTGATTACAGGTCCCTAATACTTTTTGTAGGTGAATACTGAAAAAGGGAACTGTTCAAACCCAACTCTTGCTTATTCTACAGTCTGTTAGAGCCAACCCCGAGACACCAGCGACAGCAGAGTTTATTTTTACAAGCATTAACCAGACAGATTATTCTCTGTGCAGACATTGTTCCCACTTATACATGTACATGGCAAGTATAGTAAGTGAGTCATCAGAATCCAAGAAAACAGAGAGCAGCATTTGTTAGTGTTCCAAAAAAACCACAAGAAATGCAACTTTCATAAAATCCCTCGAACTCATTCCTGGTTTGGTTCTGTCAGTAGTTTTCTCAAGGATATGTTATTGTCCTCACATAGAGCAGCTTTATCAGACAGAATGGTTCATACTGTCCCTTGTGGTCAGTGCACACTCAGCTCTGCACAACAAGAGCCTTAAGACTTCTTTCTTGTTTTCCTGTGTCAACCTTTATTAGGGGAGACTGATTTTCACCTTTTGGTCTGTTTTGTTTGTGTCATGTTCAACCACTTGTGTTTGATTTCTTACAACCATTTACTTTTGATTGCTTTTATCGAGTAAATATTCACAGTCTGAAGCACTCCAATGAATTGTGGGCAGTTTTAAGTGATCACAGAGCAGGTACTGTTAGACAAAATGATCGCTTATGGCTTGGAGGACCATTTGCTTAAACAACGGACTCTGTGCTTTTCCGTTCACGTTGAGTGCGCAGTGGTCAGTGTGCGATGCTTTTAGAGCGCATTACTGCGGGCACAGCGCAGTGTCAGGCTCATAGGTGCAGCATTAGCCCGAACAGTGTCGCAGTTTGTTTTTGCAGACACATAACAAGGTCCCACGAGCCCTCCAGCCTCTGCAGCCCGTAATTAGGGAACACTGGAAAGTTTTGCTATAAACAAAAGTATTAAAATGACTTGGATTTCTGGATGTTTTGAGTTGTTACTTGATGAATCTCTCACAATGTTCCAGACCATTTGTAACACATTGTTTCTTTTTTCAATCTAGAATGTGGTGAAATAACAATGACTCGTTGGTAAAAACGTCATCAAAATTGATATGAGACTGACATTTTGTTATTTTTATGGCTAAAATGTATGTTTCTTGTACCTCTGCAAAATCATTGTCAAACCAGTGAAAGACAGGTTTCACGTTCCCCAGTGTTCAACATTTGGGGTGTGCTAAAATATATATACTAGTAATGCTGACCCCATTTATTTAGGCAAGTGTATTTCTATAGCACAAACCTAACCCTAAGTGTAAACAAAACAAAAAAATAAATACAAATATATGCATCAAACTCTAAACCTAACCAAATTATACATGGGTTTAAAATCTTAAATAATCAGTGTACATCAAACAACCTTCTATTGATGCTCATCTAAACAGGACTGTTTTTAACTTGCCTTTGAAAATGGTCAAAGTAGAAGCATGTCTCATATATAAACAGGAAGGCAAAGCTGCATAAATCTGAAATGCTGCCTTCCCCTGTTTAGTTCTGACTCTGGGCACCAGGAGGAGGCCAGTCCCTGTGCTCCTCAGAGTCCGAGGTGGTTCATATGGTCACAAGTTCACAACATGTCACAGATGCACTTCGGCCTGAAGCCATGGAGAGAATTGTTCATAAGCAGAGCTGATTTACAGTCTATTCTCTGAGCTGCAGGAAGCCAGTGCAGAAAGCTGAGATCTGAACCAATGTGATTGAACTTCCTGGTACTATTCAAGACTCAAGCTGCTGCGTTCTACTGCAGCTTTTGGGCAGCTCGTTTGGAAAGCTCTGTGAGCTGACTGTTAGTCTGACCAGAGACAAATGCATGTGGCTACATTCAAAATCTTCCATTATTACCCCAAGATCAGGCATGTCCAAACTAAGGCCCGCAGGCCATTTGTGGTCCTCTGTGTCATTATATGCCCTCTGCCTTGTTAACCCAAAAATCATAAACACAAGTTCACAGTGTCATCCAGGCAACTTCAGCTCTGATAACATAGACACGTTTACCTCATTGTGAAGCCCAGGGTCTCTGGAATCCAGTCGTTGACTTTGTTTGACTATACTGACATTTCTATTTTATTGTATGACGCTAAGGTATCTGGTGAGTACATTTGTCATTCAGCCAATTTCAGCTGCATCAAATGTGAACCAATACTTTTCAATGCAGGGGCGACAGTGGCTCAGTTGGTAGAGCATTTGTCTTAGAGCCACAAGGTCGTGGGTTCGAGTCCTTGGGCAAAACACTTAACCCCACTTTGCCTGAAGCCCCCACTGAAAGATCAAGGCAGTGCTGTCAGTGACAGACTCACCTCCCGCTGGAGGATCAGTGAGTGGCTGGTGCTTTGTGGACTGGGTGCAGCTCTGACTGCCAGCCTCCAAACCTATAAATGGATTAATGGGAAGAAAATGGATGGATATATGGATGTTTTAATGCTCAGAACAGCCCTAATCCAGTCTGTGTTGTCGGCCTCAAAGACCATCCCACTTTCAACACATGCAGGTGTGCCATGTCTCACCCATTTACATTACATTATTGTGGAAGAAGCTGTTGAGAGCTAACTCGAACTGGCGTTTTGAGCAAGAATTTGGTGCCAAATGTGTGCAAATTTGTGAATAACAACAACTAAGAAAACAAGAACCAATCAGGAGTGCAGCTGATCTGTCCCCTCTTGCACTACTTGCTAGTTAAAGCCGAATCAGGGGACTTAAAGCTCCTGATTGGTCAGTCCTTAATATCACAATATGAACACCAGGATTGCATAGAGTGCTACACCACAGATTGTTTAAGCCCAAAGTAGTAGGGTTAGAGTTACGGAGTATGACTCAAACGGTTCCTGAACTGCATGAGTTTACTTTCCAATGTAAGTGACCAGGAGCCAGACTGAGTTGAACCAAAACTTTGTCCATGAGCACTTCCCTTATGGGCTTTATTGAGCTTGGTGGTTAGCATTGTCTATCTATATACAGTTATTGTTGTGAGAGGAATGGAGGTGCATGCTGATGTCTGGAAGCACTTGAGCTGCATCTCACTAAAAGCTTGCATCATTAACATGTTCTCTCTCCACCCTCCTCTTTCTCGTTCGTGGACCGCTAGATTCGGATAAACAGGGAAGTAAGTACAGCTCCTTACTCTGCCTGTCATCTTCGTCCCTACCCCCCCTGCACCCCTTTACGTTTGCACCGATTATTCTCCCTGCGATTAGATTACTCATTTTCAACCTACGGTACATGTTGATGTGGTCAGGTGACAGTTGTCCCAGTGTGCATCCAGAGCACAGAGGGACAGTGGCCAAGAGCGAACAAAGCAGACAATAAAAGTGTTTCCAACACATTTATCTGACAAAACTAAACACAGTAACTACAGCAGATGACGTGAGCACAGGGCTGAGTTATCTATGACTTTCTTGAGATTAAACGTGGTTAAATTGTCAGCACTAGTCACTAGTCGATTGACAGCACAGTTTCACCATATATTATCTTCATAAAGAAGATTTTCAAAATAAATCTTACATCTCAAAGGTACATAATTACAGGCTAGTCAACAGTGTTCATTTGGTCTTCTGATTTCTGTTGAATGTTTTCAAGTGTTTTTTTTGTGTGTGACTTTCTCGACTGCTGCGTCCTCCTCAGAGTGGTCGTGTGATGGTTCTGTGATGTGTTTTGTCACTCTGGTCTTAAAAAATATTCAGATTTATTGTTTCCATCTCTTCAAACATACTACAATCCTCCAGAAAATATAACCAGTGGTGATATTTGAGGAGAAGAGTTCGTCCAATGGTAAGGTTATGATTTGATTTAGCCAATCAGGAAGCTGTGAGGGTGGGCATGGGTGCATCAAACTGACGCTTGCTCATTTGCTCAGAAGATGTCAAATTTCAGTTTGATGTCATTTTGACGTCAGTTTGATGTCATTTTGATGTCAGCCTCTTTCTCTTCTCAATTTGAGTAACTGGCATTCACTTTTAGGAATAATTCTTCATTCCAAAACATGTAATACAAAAGTAAATAATTTCATGATCATGTTTGAGGACTCAAAATGATGCAAAATAGGATGAGGAAATATGTACTTATCTCCTCACCAAATAAGATGCAGGAGTGGTGTTGTAGCTGTTTTGTAACACGTTAAAGTCGGACGTCATACCACTGGTCATTCCCTGTTTGTCCAAACCATGTCCACTTTTACTTTATCTTCGCATCAGTAAAAATCAGCAGTTTGAGATGATGAAACGGTTCCCTGAGGGTTTACTTGATGGGTTGCATAGATTATATTGGCTGTGAAATCCTCAGTTGGCAGCGTCAGGTAACAGGACTATTCTCTTTACTTTTGATGTCTTTGTGCCTCATGAACGGTTGGATTATACTATTTGAATGTGCATATCCAGGAATTCCCTTGAGCTATTTTGCCTGGCTTGATCCGCCATCGCTTTTAAATTTCTTTTGTTGATCCCTTTAAGCCTTTATTTTACTTGTCATTGCTTATCTTTCCTCTTTTCATGTTCACCTCATATGCAGCTGATAAAGTCTTGTGTTTCAAAGGCTGTTACATGCAAAGATACCCACACTCTAACAGGCGCCTTAGGGGATCTGGGAGCACTTTCAGCTGAAAGAAACAGTATTTTTAAGGTTTAGTTTAGTTGCCTGGTGTCCACTGCATGATATTGTGTGTCAGTGTGGAAAGTTCTGTTATCATGGGCAAAGTTGTGGCTGACAAATGAGTCCCATATGACTTTAACTTTTGATTTCTAAGTAAATTGAGCCAAATGAAGTAGGGGAAAAAATATTGCCTGTAAGCAGGCCCTGATTAGGCTTCATAGACATAGGAATTGTTCATTCTTATGTCTTTATGGTATTTACACATATTGTCAAATCTGGACGAGACCTTTGTCTTGCTGATCTCATGTCCACAAATGTTTTCTGAGCCTCAAATCAATTCTCAAAGCTTGAAAGTGACTTGTGCCATAGCCTCAAACGATGTGAAGCTTGTTGTCTTGCAATTCTCTATTATTCACCAGCAGTTACAAAAGCTTTAAGACAAACAGAAATCATGCAATGGACATCTAGCCTGCAAAAGAAATCTGTGTCAACGCACACAGTCTCCTTTATCTTCAGTGAGAGAACACTTAAAGGAGACAGCGTAGACTGGAACTGAAACTTGTGCTTTGAGAAGTGTTCCTTCAGTGAGCCCTCTTCACACAGTGGTCCTGGACACACATGCAGCACACATGCTCAGCTCTATGGCCTCACGTTTGACTCAGCAGTGGTCCTCTTCTGTTTCAGGGCTACCATCGATCCAACCACTTCATCGCCACTCAGGGTGAGTATGAGCACTGTGAAAGAGCGACTTCTGTCAGAGCATCAATTAAACACGATCCTCTCCACACTCTCTGCTGCCAAAACAATCTCTCTCACAAGTGCAAAGGTGCCAATACGTTCCTGGGTTAATGGAGATGTAGGCTGTTCATTATGCAAGTTAATTACTTATTGCTAATTACTTCTCAGTTTGGCGTTCCCATTCAAAACAGTCTGTGGGTCAAAGAAATACGCTTATTCTAGTGTCTGGGAGTCTCTCCGATGGTTACAGCTCTAAAAGAAGAGGAGGGGACGCTGCAAAATATGATTAGAAATTGCTTTCATTTGGAAAATAACACAGTTTTGACCGTATGACCCTACAGCACCATCTAAGTATTTTCCACAAATAAATATATCAAAGACAGTCCCCCCACCACCAGGTGTAGTTTATTGGATTCTCCCCCAATGCCCCGGTACCTTGCATGCCCCTATTTTTCTCCTTTTTTAAAAATGTATGTTTGGTAGGGTGCATGAAAGAAGATGGATTGTGAGTGTGTTGACTTGGGACGTGGGAGATCTGAGTGTCTAAAAACTAGAATATATATATTATATATATAAAATTTACTGATATTTGACAATATGTCACTTGCAATAGTCAGAGGTGTTCGTTGTACTGTCTGACATTGATTTCTTTCTGCTTACTCTTTTGTCTCAGGGCCGAAGCAGGAGACTCTTTATGATTTCTGGAGGATGGTCTGGCAGGAGAACTGCTTCAGCATCGTCATGATCACTAAACTGGTGGAGGTGGGCAGGGTAAGTGCGTCAGCCACTCGTCAAATCTGGCAAAGCTCGGGGACCCAACTTTCAATTGACAAAAAACTAAAACTAAAATACTTGTAATCTAATCCATAAACTTGTTTGTTGGTCTTGTTTCTTCAGTCCAAATATGCTCTTTTCTATTTAATCAGACATAAAATATTAGATTTTGGAATGTAATTTCCAAAATGAATGAGACAAAATGAACCAAAAAATTGCACAATAATTATACTTAAAATTAGGATTTTGTTTCTATTTTTCAGGACATAAGTTATAATTTTAATTGAGTATTCTTGCCCAATGTATTCTCTTTTGGTAATGCATATTATTATTTTAAAGTAAAGCAAAGTAATCCATTTGCGTTAAAACTACCAACATCTTTAATAATAACCTGAATTTCAGTCTATTTTAAGCCCGGCAGATAACTTTCGCGCTGCGTTTCTCTACATCTCGATAAGCACTGGTCTTATCTGGATTTCAAAACATATTAAGTCAAGAGGTCGCAAAAAAACAAGGACTCTCCGCTCTTTTAAACCCTCTCTTTGCGCCGCAGATAGAATTCACCATTACGCACCGCACTCCCACGCGCCCCTCGCACACCCGCTGCGCTGCGACTATAGCAGCCCCAAAAGCAGATTATAAACAGCTCTTTATTGTCACAAAGACGCTGCCTTTTATCTGTTATAGCTGCGCCTTCAAATTGCGATGTGGGAATTATGGACATTTCCATCATGACCGTAATGACACCGTAAAACGTAGCGTACGGCACTTGGCGGCTGTATGGCGCTATTAAAGCCGCTGTCCGCGTTTGGCGCTGTAATGGCCCCACGCTATTTCCCCACATCGCATAAAATACCTGCGCAATTCAAATGCAGCTTTAAGGACCCTTTGCTGTTCAGATGGGGAAGATGTAGAAAATTGCTTAGATCCAATTTGTCGAGTATTTTCCAGGAAAGTCAACGCGAGTAATGGATTCAAACAAGAGGACAAAAATATTGTGGTTGTTTACTAATACTTTCTTATTTATTTGCAGACAAGTTGTGTTCAAAATACAATGGATACGCATGCTAGAATAGGGCTGAAAATGTCAACGGAATACATTTTATTTGAGCAACATTGCATCAAATACATACAGTATATAAACTCACTTTTAGGAGTTAGAAATATTCTCATTTCAGTATAATATAACTAACTATTCTTTTACTTTATAAACCAGATTTCTTTAAAAAAAAAATCAAATTTTTTTTTTCAAAGAACTATTTGCAAATGCAGTTTAAAGGAAAACTTACAGTGCTTAATTCAATGTAAAGAGTCCATTATGTCAGAAATGATACGCAAAATTTACTTTTTTGAGCTTTAACCATCTTCCTCACCAAAAACAGACCTGGAGTTGTTTTAGTTCTGGCATTTCTGACACGGATTTTATTTGCCAAAAATAATCTATCTTCTTTAAACGGAGCTGCAACACTGCTCCTGACAGTGGCCCTGGTGGCATTGCAGGAAAAGTCAAATGCATAGCACATTTCTCTTTATGACAAGCAAGTCAAAAGGCAAAACTCTCAATTTACTGCTCACTACCTTCAGATACAAGTGAGTGTCATTCTGTAGTTCATCTGTAGTTTGCTCAGTGGGAGAAAATGGTTGAATGGATCGATTCGTCACCTTTATGTAAGTGTCCAGGGATTTTCATGTATGCTCACTTGCACTTGTTTTAACCAGGTGAAGTGCTGTAAGTACTGGCCTGAAGACAGCGAGATGTACGGAGACATCAAAATCACTCTACTGAAGAGCGAGACGTTGGCAGAGTACACAGTGCGCACCTTCGCCTTGGAGCGGGTGAGTCATCCATCCATCTCTATCCTCTGTACAATATACCTCTTCATTTGTCATCTCTGTACGTCTCATCTAAGTGCTCGCTTACACTTTCCACACAATATACATGAGTAGGTTTAAGTGTGTTTGCAAAATAGTACATGTCTTACCATAACCTAAACCACAGAAATGGTCTAATTGTTAGCTAGTGTATTAACATCAAACCCCTGTTGTTTAATGAATACATTCAACCATATTATTATTGTGTTCTTTAGTTTCTTGTCTATTTTACAAATATTTATTGATGCATCACACATTTTGGAAGAAAGGAAAAAGAAAATAGGCCTGATATTGAAAGCAGCCTACTGGGGATCACATTGACTTTGTGGCACAAATATTTGATTTCTCTTTTTAAATTTTTTTTTCTAAATAAGCATTAGCATCTTCTTGATCATGTGACTTATTAATCATGCACCTCTACAATTTAATCAAAACAACACTAAATACAAATCAATCATCCAATCATGACTGTCAAAGTTGGCGCCACATGCATTTGAAAACTTTTTTTTTTTTTGCATTTTAAAACTAAAGTAGGGCAGCAGGAAGTGGTTAGCACTATGATGCGAGACCTCCGGGGACACAAGGTGCAGACTCCCACCAGATTCATACTGGCAATATGAGTTAAGAGCCTCACTGTGGGCTCTTAACTCATATTGCCTGTATGAATCTGGTGGAAGTCTGCTCCAGGGCAACAGTGGCTAGCTTACCGCCACTGTGTGTGGAGTGAATGAAAAATGCAGTGTTCAGAAAAAAGCGCTGTATAAAACCACTGCATTTTTTTTTTCAAGATAAAACTTGAAAAGATACAAATTAACCTTGTGAGACCTCAAGTTTGATGAAGCATTTTTTTTTTAACCGCTGTGTGAAAGATTGTGAGATGACATCAGTCACTCAAATTGAATATCCATTATATTCTAATTTATAAGCCTAGATACATTTCTATCTGTTTTTGAATTGACGTCATGAACTGGCATAACCTGGCAAACTTAAAATGGTGTGCAAAAACTGTAGAGGCGATTAAATGCTTACTGTGATGAGACCGGAGGCACATAGTAGAATGTTAAGAAATAAGACTGCTTTTTGTTTACCCTCGCCGTCTATCCAGTGAACAGTGAGCAAAAAACCCCATCCCACCCCCAGCCCCTTCCACTATCCCCAGGCTGTTATTGGAAGACTTCATTGCGGCTCAGAAATGACAGGGGCACAAACACGGGCCTATCATCGCCATGTCACGCTTCTGCTTATTCAAATCAAACCAATTCAGTATTTTTTTTATAATTTATTCTTTTTAGGGTTTTCTTACTGTAACAAGTATTTGCCTTCGCTATGCATGGGAATGAGAAAACCTCCCTGTGCTTCAGTCATTTCCATCAGGTCCCTGCTTTGTGCGAACCACAGTCTATAACAGCGAGAGACATAGTTTTACCAACTCTTTAAACTCTCAGTTCACATAGGGTTTTTTTTAGGGTGAACTTTTTTTGATTGTTCTACATATCTGTAGCACAGCCAGATGTATTTAAAGAAAATAAATGATCATGAATGCACCTTTTGTGGTCTAATAGAATAATAGCAATTACAGTGAAATTTTAGTTGCCAGAATCTTCCTGCCTGTGACACATGTAGCTCCATATAAGAGATTACAGAGGCTATCCACCTGCTGGGGTTTGGTATAGGTGCACTTTATTAATCCTCGTAGGGCAATTCAATCCTCTGCATTTGACCCATCCTGATGCCACTAAGGCTAACGTCAGGAGCAGTTGTCGCCGTAGTAACAGTGCCCAGGAACCCATTTCCAGATGTTGATGCTCGGCTTGGTTAGGACCGGAGCTGGAGGATTTAACCTAGTGAGAGTGCTATCCACTCAGCCACCGTGCCGATTTGACATGAAACAGAAGAATCTCTGTGTATTAAATGTGATTACTTATTTTTATACCTGGTTTCATTCAAACATGTGTGATGGTATTTTTGGTTGGTGAATGTTGCTATACTTTCTTCTGCCTATGATGGAAACTGGTGCTAATCAGTGTGCCCACCCACTGCACAGTTCCAGAAGTAATAATCCTTTAATCTTCCCCATTGATTCTGAAAAAGAAATGTATATATAAAAGTTGGAAAGATTTAGAAAACTTGCTCAGGGCTAATCAACAATGTGCTGAATAATGATGGTAAGACTCACATCTTAATTCAAAATTTTTTTGTGAAACCTTTTAAACCACAAAGTTATATAGAATTATTTGTATTAAATTAGCTTAAACATTACTTACTTACTTACTTACTTACTTATGTCCAGTTTTGGTTCAGTCCAAACAGAACTGAACTAAATTTGTTTGGAAATATCTACCAGAAAATATTATAAAGCTCATGTTCAATGAAAGTATTACACAGTAGATAAAATTACCTCTATTGCTTAAAGCACAGTTGCACATGAGCTTCAATTTAACCTGCCCCTCGACCAACTATTGTGTTCTAAATTCTGCCCTCGACAAAAAAGGCTCTGACGCCTCCGTTCTACTGATTCTGGCATTGAAAAGACATGTGAACGTGTGCGTAATCGGTAATAGTTGTGTGGTGTGTGTTTTATCTGCAGAGGGGATACTCCACAAAACATGAGGTGCGGCAGTTCCACTTCACGTCGTGGCCTGAACACGGGGTCCCCTTCCACGCCACAGGACTGCTGGCTTTCATCCGCAGAGTCAAAGGCTGCACTCCTCCAGACGCGGGGCCAGTGGTGGTTCACTGCAGGTACACTCCCTGCTCAACTGCTGCTCTCTGGGAAAACTATACTATACTGAGAGGAACAGTGCACAGCAGAGTTTTAGAGAGTTTTAACAACAAGTGCAGATGACGCCAATTCTAATATTATTCAAAGTTCACTTTTCACTTCTGTAATTCAACTTACAATGTGAAACTAATATATGTTAGTGACTAATATGTGATATATGGGATAATCAAGCCTTTATT
>JAPMNZ010831388.1:0-12957 GCA_029875035.1 Pomatoschistus microps | reverse complement strand
TTCACCACAACCTTAATGATTTCCTGGTTTCTTCACAGATGAACAATCATGACACTCCTATGGGGATGCCTGTGGGAATGCCAGAGGTGAAGGGGCTCCCTGCTGCTGTAGATTTGGCCAAAAACCCCTTAGCAGACACCCATGAATTTAGACAAGCGTGTTCAGCCTGCTATGTTCGAACAGGTGGGTTTTACGGACCTTTTTCTTTTTTAGAACAAAGAAAAACAAAACAAAAAAAGTAAACCATAATAAAGACTGTTCTAATTGTTTTCTAATGATCTGATATTTTCTGAAAGGTGTTTTCATTGTGTTTGTAAAGATCTATTGATGTTTAAATAGAAAACAAAAAATTATGATGAATAATTGCAGCACACATTGAATAGGTATATACCATGATATTAAAGCTGGGATGCTTATATTTTATTTAATGTGTAATTGTATCTAACTGGTATTTCCTACCTCTCCATTTCAGTTAATGAGCACCAAGGCTTTTCCTTACCATTATTCTAAAGACAAAATTGTTTGTATTAAGATGAAGACGACATAATGTGGTCTGGCATAAATGGCTCGATTGACTTCTGTTAATACTGCTAGACAGATCTAGTCACTTGTTTTACCCTTTTTATTTTATGCTGCATAGTTAAGGAGGGTAGAACTAAGAAACCACATTCAGTCATGATATTGTATTTTTGATCTTATAATCCCGTGAAATGAATGCAGTGGGAATCCTCATCAAACATGTTTCACATCCTAGTTATTGCTGATGTTGATGTTGTGTACAAAGTGATCATGACAAACTTTGTCCTGTATGTGCAGGTGCCGGAGTATTGGACTACACACTTCACACAGAGGAGCATAAATGCAAAAAAGATGCGTTACTGGGCCGAATCAAGCATTCGACAGACAAAACGTGGAAGTTGATACGGCCAAGACCCACAAAAACCCAATATGTCGGCCCCTATTACATTTGCAAAGGTGCTGTCCACATCACTGCCCCCACTTTGTCCCATTATTGGTGAAGCACCTGCTTTTTGTCCCCGTTTTTATATCCTCCAGCCATATTTCATTCTTTGCCATTTTGTGAATGGGAAAGTCATCGTTTTAAATGTCATCTGTGTTGTTTCAGAGGTGGCGGTTGGACAGGATTGCTTGTACCCGGGCCATTGCACATTTGCATACTGTCAGGAAGAAATTGATGTTTGGACTCTGGAGCGAAAAGGCTTTATCTCCAGGGAGCTGCTCTTTGATCCTTTCGGACCCCACTCCAACGTCAGGTTGACAGTCCCAAAAATCTTACAGGAGCATCACGGCATTTTTATGTTCCTTTGTGGAGTAAGTCTTCATTAACGTTTTTATTTTTGTCAGTTGTAAGGGAGAAATGGGAAATGTCAATGTGACTATCAAATACATTGACTCTGTTACCCTGTGATTTCTCTTAAACTGTCGGATTATGACACGCATATTAATGTTTGTTTATATGTGTGCCTTATAAATAAACATTACTTATATTATTTTTCTTTAAAGGTTTGTTTTGACCATAAGCCAAGAATAATCAGCAAAACCAATAAAGATATTCCTTCGCTTTGCTCCCACCCTGTGACAAAACATGACTTTGAGTCTCATAAGTGAGTTCCTTCTTTTGGTTTTAAAGAATGTATGGAGCTGAAAGTTAAATGTGGACGCTTTCCCTCAGGTGCCTGGTTCACATATTGAAGGAGAACATGGTCCGTTATTCTAAAATCCGGCCCTTAACGGCGCTGTGTCAGCTGGATCTGTGTCGACATGAAGTGAGATACGGCTGCAGCCGAGAAGATGAGTGTTTCTACGCTCACAGCCTCATCGAGCTCAAGGTCTGGATGATGCAGCGGGACCTGGGTAAGACTCGGAACAGAGTGGTTTTGAGACTGTGTGGCTGTAAATAATAATAATAATAATAATGTCTGTTTGTGGCAGGTCTTAGCGCTGAAAGTATTGTCCAAGAAGCTAAAAAGTTTTGGGCTGCAACTGCTTCATTGCAGGGTGTGCAGGTAACTAACAGTCAAAATGAAATGTATCTTGCACCACATTGTTTTTCATGAATGTTTTTATTTATTTGTAGCCTCCTAGCACACAACCTAGATTTGGGCCTCCAAATCTAAAGATGATGTTTGTCTGTGGCCAGTGCTGGAGAAACGGTCAGCTAAGTGAAGCTGACAAAAACAAAAAGTATTGTTCTGCTAAAGCCAGGCACACGTGAGAATTCCTTATTTGTCACAGCTTAACTGGTACATAAGAGCATCATTTCATTCTGCATCATGATCATTTGTTCAGGTGGGCCAAAGACAGAAGGGTAGTACTAGTAAGCTCCAATGAAAGGAAAAAGTGGACAACTGTTCGTCCACTTCCAACCAAAAAGCCAATACCTGCCCAGTTTGAGGTGTGTTTGAATACCCTTTCTATGTCATTAATAGACTTTGCTACAATTCTTATAATGTATGTTTTATACTCTTAGATTTGCATGCATGTAACTGCTGGCAAGAAGTGCCAGTACATTGGCAATTGCACATTTGCTCACAGTGTAGAAGAGCGAGATCTCTGGACCTATATGAAGGAAAACAACAGTAGGTTTTGGCTCCAGACTTGTAGTTCTGTTTTCTTTGTCTCACGCTGCACATGACATGACTTATGTGTCTGTCTAGTTGGAGACATGGAACAGCTTTATGATCAGTGGCTGCTGTCTCAGAGGCCTGGCTGGGGTGACGACTCCTCGAACAACTCTATCCGGGAAAATGGCAAACAGATCCATATGCCAACAGACTATGCAGAAGAAGTGGTGAGTTTTTTTTTTTATAGTTCAGATTTCCTCTTGGAGATGTACTAATAACTTGTTTGCTTTGATGCAGGCTGGTAATCATTGCTGGCTTTGTGGTAAAAACTGCAACAGTGAGAAGCAGTGGCAGCAGCACATCACTTCAGAAAAACACAAAGATCGTGTCTTTAACTCTGAGGATGATCAGAACTGCTGGCAGTATCGATTTCCCACAGGCACTTTTAAAGTTTGTGAAAGGTGAGTGTGCACTTTTTGCATTCCATGTGTAAGTTATGGACATAAATGGGGTGGCAACTACTGCTATCATCGTATTCATACATTTTAAAGTTAAGTAACATAGAAAATACCGGCCTCTATTTGAGTCTTGGCTAACTTAAAGCTGGGTTACCTAACCTTTTCCCTCCATAAATATTACATGTTGTTTGTCCAACAGAAAGTGTCTTGTGGTCCAATTTGTTCACCATTTTATTTCTACAACATGTTATCTTTTGCATTCTTTTAACAAAGAGTCCTGCAAATCTTTCACTTTTCTGTCTGAAAAAGCTGATCCAAAGATGTGATAAACCTACATGGATTTTATTTACATGCAGTAGCTCCATTTCCTGTGGTTTTAAAGTTGGGAAGCCCCACTTTTTTTAAATTGAATGATAAAGTTGACATGCTTAATTGGCATAAGTAGCACCATATGTCTCTAACAGTTGACTTGTTTGTCCACAGATTCCTCAAAGGCACGTGCACAGAGGATGAGTTGTGCAAAATGGCTCACGGGGAGCAGGAGCTGAGGGAGTGGAGAGAGCGTAGGGAATTCCTTTTGATGAAACTTGCCAAAGCTAGAAAAGATCATCTTATAGCACCGAATGACAATGATTTTGGAAAATACAGTTTTCTCCTAAAAGACATTTAAATAATTAACAGCATTTTCATGTTCAAGTCCAAAGGAGATTTTTAGAAATGTTCAGATTCAAGTCGATACGTCGGGCTACTCTTGAGGGCCCCAGTGCAACGTGAGAAAGCTCGATATGATTTTAAGGGCCATCATGGAGCAGTCCTGTGGATGGTGTTTGGTTTTCAATGATCTGAGCTACAAGTGTGTTCATAATAAACACTCAAAACGATGGTGGAAAAATAAGCATGTTAACACCAATCAGAGTTGTGTTAAAGTACCTAACAATTGACAAATAATTTTATTTTTTAAGTTTATATGTTAACTTTGTACCCTTAACTTTGAGAGTAAATGTTTAAGGGGTTATCAAAATCAACACTTAATTTGACATTTTATTCCATAAGTATACATCATTTTCACTTTCCATTTTATCTAATAGTGTTACAATAAAACTTTTTTTCAAGATTTGGTTTGGAACTGTTATCTTGTGGTTTCCTGAGCATTCTAACCTGGTGTCTGTCCATCTGCAGTTTTTCAGTTGAAATGCTGGCATGAGTTTTCATACGGCTAATACATCTTTACTTTGCTCTGGTTTAAATATGCATTTTTAAGTGATCCAACTGACATTGTATTCCATGAAGGAAGGCTTATTTGTATGGCACAGTTCATACACATTCCAAACAAGAACGGTAATCAATACAAAATTATTTATTTTTCACATTTTTAAATATACGCTGCTATGCTATCAATGCACTGTGTCCATAAGACGGTTAATACAATACCATAAAATTTTAACGGCTGTGAAAGAACTAAGTCATCAGGATTTCACACACATTAAGTTGACTGTATTAGATATTGTGCATTTTATTGGGACGAAAGATTGACATTTGTTTTCAGCCATGTATTTATTTTGATAGTGTTCAAACATGAGAAAAACCTCAACTATATTCACCAATACTAGATTGCACTGAATTTCTCAACCTGCTTCTAGAGCTCTAACTACAGTTTATCTAGCATAACCCTAAATAACAATAGCCGTAGTTTTGGAAGACCAAGTTATCAATTCACAAACCACAGATCAGATAAATAACGATCAAACACAGAAATGCAATAATGACACATAGGAGCCATTGGTCTGTAGGGAGCGGGATGATCACTGCCCATAAATGTTAAGAAATCTCCTGTATCATCACTGCTCTCATACCCTCCTGCAAAAACTATACCTATCACTGGTCAGAAAAGATGCAGTTCTACATTTAAACATTTAAAAAGGCTTTACTTTTGATACATAGTGCAGCCCTTTTTGAATTTTTCTTTTTGTTACGTGGCTCAAAGTTTGCAATAATGCACCAACAAACTTGATAATATAGAAACCTTAACTACCGGCGTGCTTGACTGATGGCCTGTGTCACAGTATACCCAGGGCCCAAGATATAGTTGTCATTTCTCAAGCATAATGACTTCTACCAAAGTACTGTGAACACGAACATCTCCACTCTGCCATTTGGTCCATTGAAGTGGGCTTTTGCATCAATCACTCTGGCACCAAGTCACACACCCCCCCACCCCGCACCCACCCTATCTCTGCATTGAAGACATCACCCGCTGCAAGTCCTCCACCTCCAGCTTCCACATCCCCCGGTGGAGCTCCGCCTGCTCAGAGAGGTCTGCCATCTTCATTGCACGGATGACTGGCTCCGGGGACGTTGCCTGGATGACACCCATCACCATGACATATTTGCCTGAGAAAAACACAAGAGTATGAGGCCGCTGAAGTGTTTGGTGGCAGCCGAGGTGAGGCAGTGACGGGGCTATAGGCTTCTTAAGGTTTAATGGATGGGGATTTTTTATTCAGAAATGGGCATTCAATAAGGCATCTTGTCAATACACTTGGTCACAGCAATTAACCTCAGGTCGTGCAGAACATTGGAAACGGTTTGTAAATCTAGATATATGTATTCAAAGCATTTTCTCCCATCAGCCACATAAGATGGCCTTGGCGTTTTAGCGGGAGGGCACCAGCTAGAGAAGGGTTAAGTGTCTTGCCCATGGACACAAAGGTCAGACTGAAGAATTATTTTGTCCATCCTGAAACTAAATGAGGAGCTTAAATCATAAATTTAAATGTTTAATTGCGAGTGTTTACATTTTATGTTGAATGGAGCTGCTGAACTGTGCAAAACACATTTCGGACCCTTGTGTCTGACAATAAACTACTTTTATATACATTTATCTAACAATGGGATCTGTGCCATCTGACCTACCAACCAACATCCCTCAAGACAGATTTAATTGGGATACTTAAGTCTAAAATATTATTTATCTATTTTAAACAAACGTTAAAACACACAGGTCCAAGACAGAAGTCAAAACAGCAAATGAAAAAAAAAAATCCTAATTTTTTAACATTATGCATTATGGGATTGAGTCTTATGCCAATGAGGAAACATGAAGCCTAGATATGGAAAGAAAGTAATTATCAAACACATATTTCAGATGGAAAAGCTTTAACCACATATAAACATTCCAGGATCACCGTTCTAACCATCCTTTACCCTTTTTGTAACCCAAACCCAAAGCCTAGTCCTAAACCTCACCAAAGTAAACCCAAGTCCTAACCTTAACCCTAACCTCTAACCTCTACACATTGTCATGGATCATGGACTGTTGATGACATCCACATGTGTCTTACTTCTTGTCACTTGTATCCTATTATTGTAGATCCATGCTTGTATATCGTATGCACACTTGTACATATATACCTTGTATCAAACAGGGCTTTCCTTTGGGAACGTTGTTGACTCCATGCACAGTAAAAGTCCCAGTCTCGTCCATCAGAAGCACCGTGTTCCGGTCCAGCTGCACGTCCAGGACCGTTCCCTGCATCCAGACCAGAGACACAAGGAGACAGCGACCTGGGCTCACCCTGATCTGTACCCCATCGGTCCCCACGCCTGCCCCCTCCCGGAGTCCCGCGGAGCGCAGCTGGGCAGACAGCACTTTTATCGGAGGCCGTTTTTTGTCCACCATGCTTGTCTCTGCTTGGCTCATCTTTATAACCGTTCTAAGTAAACAGTAAATAGTGACTACATTTCCATGGATCTGACACGTGCTCCCGCCATAAACAAAACATGACGCACCGGAAGTGACGATTATAGGCTTATACAGACTTCAGTTTCCTACTTTTCACAATAAAACCATTTCGATCTTTCGTCCCTTTTTCTTAAAGTTGGAGTACCTCACTTTTCATATCATAAATCCATGTAGTTTCTCAACAGAAAGAGAAATTGTATTCTTAATCTTATTTATGATTTTAATGTTTAAGTTTTAATATTTATTAATTAATGTTTCTTTTGAATGCACTGTGGGATTTTAATTGTATTTTTAATGGTTGCCTGACAAATTAAAGTTGATTAGAAAGCATCTTCACATTTGTAAGAAAAAGCTTGTCTAAAGATTTGACAGAGGTGGATGTGAAGACAAAACAAAGAACCAAACTCAATCATCATTTAAAAGTCCAGTCAACCCTTATTTCTACCAAACACTCTTTAAAATAAAATAATGCAATGGTTTTGTGTAAAACAATAAAACGATTTATAAACAAAAGTACAAATGTCACAACAACTAGAATGGTGTATTTCATTAAATAAGTTTTATTTCTTTAAGAATAAATGAAGAAAAGTGTTAGCAATTTCTGTACAATTGTTTCACTGTTTTCCCTTGAATTGGATGAAAATCTTGAATAAACATTTAGGCTGAGAAGTGTTCTGCTGCCCCATAGTGCACTTTGACCTTAAAAGAATACAATTAGTCCACGGCATCAGTTCACTTCCTCTTTAAAATCCACAAAGGCAATCTTCTGCTGAATCCAGTTTCAATTTTTATCTTTTTCTTGTTCTCAGTCATTTTAGAGGCACATTAGAAATACTGCCATTTTCCAAGGACTGTGTCTTTGATTGCATCAACAAACTGGACAGGCACCCAGTAGACCCAGTATTGAGAGGCTTCTGTTGGACCGAGCTGAAAAGCCTGTGGACGACAGAATGGAACAGTGAAAAGCAATTTCACAAATCATTGAATGAACATCTCAAAACTGACTGGCATTTATACGCATATACTGCAGACCAACCAACGGGAACAGACCAGGATACTTACGGTTCATTCATGTGCTCTGGGAATCATGGTAAATACCACTTTACGAGTGGAAAATAGCACAGAATGGCCCCTTGTCTCACATTTTCTACTGGAGAACTGAGAGATCATTTTGAGATTTGAGTTACCAAGATCAGACGACCTTTTGATTCTGTTTTGTTGTAGCTAATGCATTGTTGCCAATTTGAGCATGCAAACTCATATTGTTTACACGAGGCACTTTGTGTGTGCTGTATGGTAATAAACGGGTACCGTTAGAGATAGCAATTGTTTACCAGTTATTGTAGTAAGCAGACTTCAATATAATGGCATTTTAATTTAATTTTCATTTAATTCGTTCTTCTGTGAACACTACAGTCACAAAGAACAGGAGTAAGATATGAATGTAGGAGAGCCAATATGCTATTTATTAAATAGTGATCGCTTGCAATGGGAATTTCTGGTGTGCTCTAGTTCACCTGGGATTTTCCCACATTAATTTAGATGAAATATTTAAATCACAGAATGATGCTCTGGGACAGTTTTATCCAAATAGCATGAGAGCACATGTTTCATTTTTTTAACTTACAACAACAAAAGCATTAGACCAAATGGTTAACTTTCAGAAGTGGAAAGGATCATCAGATCATCCAAGCACACAAAGGCACCATTAAACTCCAGCTCTGTGTCTTCATGGGGTTTGCATAGAGACAAAACAAATATAAAAGACAGCACTTTACTCCTGTAGTATCCATTGAAACCCTAAAAACAACTGAATGAAACTAGTACTGGGGACAACATCAAAAGGTGTTCTTTACATTTGGTTACTTTCCGAGGCCTGGAGCTACTGAAAGTAAAGTTTGTGTATATAATACTTTACGTAAAACCATTTTTCTTATTGAAGCTTTCCTGTACTCTTTGAAACAGCCTCCAATTTCACAGTGAGAAACACAAGTGCTTTTAAAGGTTAAATAGAAAGAAGCCGCTGACATTTAGCGCTTCACTGCCGCCCAAACAACAATAACCTCCACTCGGCTTCAGTGACCTGCTTCATAGACAAGCGCGCCCGTAAAGCTGCACGGTGGAACTTTTTAAGAGGACGATCTGCTAACAACTTGTCCACCTGAAGGTTCTGGCCATTTTTGGTTCTTTCCATCTATCTGTCTATCTATCTAGAATGTGCAAGAGCAGAGGGAGTTTGCTGGATTTAATTTAACATTTGTTCTACAAGGGGAAAACCAGAGGGAATTTTCCAAAAAATCAGAATGCCCAAAGCTTAAGTATACAAATATAAGTAAACCACGCACAAGACTGGCTTTGGAAGGTTACAATCTTGTGTGTCTTGTGTGTTTGCATAGTTAGCATAGGAATATGTGTATTTGGGAGCTTGGCTATTGTATATTTAGTCTTAAATGATGAGAGGTGGTGATAGTAGTTCCGATATATAGTAGTAAATAGGCCTGTCAGTTGGAGAAAAAAAAGATGTATTGCAATAAATACTAATGACATGAGTTTGTGCCACTGGTTGAACCATTTTTGAACAAATAAACAGCAGAATTAAGCAATAATGAACCATGAAATTACTTATGCAGCTCGAATTGTATTACATCACAAAGAAAATGGCAAATATCTCACTATTACAAATAAAATATATTGGTCTTTTATGGCGTTATTGCCTGTAGAAGGTTATAGTGGCTGCAGTGTAATTGGTGATGAAAAAAATGACTGCCATTCAGTAGTAGCATTAGCACTACTACAACTGGTTTTTGAACGAGAGAGAGCGAGCTCCGGTGCATTTCAATGACCACCAAAAGAGAGGCATTAGCCCAGTAAAGAAGCAGTTACCATCATGTGATAGTCCTCGTGGTCTTCGATGGGCTCAGACAATACGTTCTTAATGGAGCCCATTGGGACTTTCTCTGTTCTCTCTGCAGACATAAACACAAACAAAATGCATTTCTCTGACAAAGGCACAGTAAAAACTCTTTGAATGGAGCGTAATGAGCAGCATGCGTTCTCACCCTTTGTTCCGATCCACAACTGATCCTGCTCCAGTTTGAATGTGAGTCTAACTTTTCCTCCGGATTTGTTGAACATCCCGGATAAAGGCACTGTTGGTAATCGCTCCTGTGACGGGCACAAGGCAAGCAATCAAACTCTCTCACAAGACATCAGTCACCCTCCGCAAACTTAATAAACCATTAATCACGCAGAATGTCTTGTTTTAATAAGATACATATCATTGTGATCGCTGTGAAATTGACAGGAATGTCTCTCGTCGGACAAGCTTTGATGCACGATTTCAGAAATGATTAAATAACAGCCCTTTTTAGCAATTGTAGCAGTTTCAGAAAACAACAGTCGGGCTCTCGCTCTAGAGTCGAGGTCAAATGATTAGGACGATAGCGAACTACTCAACCAAAACTAAAATATTTACTTTAAATTAGAATGATTTCTATTGGAAAACTGGGAGAATGAGAAGGTATGAAGTAAATTAGCTGACACTTCAGTATTTGTTTTGGTATTCAAGTCAGTGCATGATTTTAGTTGACAAAGACATATTACGGTTTATTAAAGGTATTTCTGTAAACTTGCATCTCTTGTAAAGGGCTGTAACTAAACTCTTCTTGAATGCACTAAATCATGGTATTCAAATATTGAAAAGTTGATACGACTCAGAAGTACGAGCGAATAACCAAGCATTAGTAATTCTTTCACATGTTGCTTGATTAATATACAAGCTCTGTGTGACATTAAGATGAAGTGATTATTTATTTGTCCCACAATGGGGAAATTATAGAATGAATTGAGAATAGACATAATATTTGGCCATATATTAAAGGAGCAATATGTAAAAATCTGGCCAAAAGTGGTGCTGCAATCACGGTCAATATTCTGTAGTCCTCTCCCACTCTCCCTGCATATAAAACCAGCGGGGACCATAAAAGCTGAATAGACAAGAGATACAAATCCTCTTTTATTCCTTGTTTTGTCATTATAGATTTGAGAACCAAAACAAGACCCTTTGTAGTCCTGCGGCCACATGTTACGTTACCAGTGAGATTAGCTCAAAGTGGTGAGTTCTGGCAATCTGGATCACTGACTTTCTGATTGGTAAAACGGTGGAGGGCGGGACATTAAACATAAAACAATAACAAGATTTAGGGGCTGTAAATCCAATTTTGAAATTTGAAGATCTCAACTGAACTACTGTAAATCAGTTAGAAAAGTTTTTGAAAAGACCATGATTTATTAATGCCTTTTGACATATAAGGGCCATATAATTTTGACTTGACATCTTACATATTGCTACTTTAACAGAATTTTTCACAAGAAACAATGATGCTGTGTTGTACCTTGGTTCCTTTGACAGCTGGCATTATGTCTTCTGGTTTACCTTTATCCAAGACCTTCCTATGTTGCTGAAATGTAAAGCAAATATATGAACACACTACTTATACAAGCTTATTTACTACACTTTTTCTCATAACAAAATAAACATATTATCCCATATTGATCCAACACAAATTTATCTTAACGAAAACATTGGATCTTTTGCATTAAGAGCCCTGTGAGTCACTATTTGACGTATTGTGGGCTGAGTGAGGTTGGTTCTCTCGTTATAAGAAATGCTAGGAACTATCAGACGAGATAACTTTTGTTGTGGAAAGTTAGATACCCCAGCTTTACGGATGCATACTTTTACTTACCTTTTGCCTACATAAAGGTTCCTTCTTGTTTTCCTCTGCTTTGACTTCCTGCTGGACGACCTCTTTGGGCGTATTCACAGCTAAAACGTCGTTCATCGTAGATCCGACTACCATTATTTTTGCACCGTTCGTAACCTTTATTTCCCGAAGCGTTTTATCTTCAGGGAGCAGTCCTTTGTACATCACTTTCTGCATTGATGGTGGAAGACCTGGGGGCATTTGTGAAATAATAGTCATTATAATCTTGAACATATAATTCAGTATTAAGTATATCATAGACTGTAGAAAGGAGTGGACAGATAGCATAGTATTTGGCTTTAACCACAAGAAGCTGATTATAGCTAATGGTCATGCTCCGTGGGCAGGAATATGGTGCCAAATTATCTCACAGCAACCGCATAGCAACCAAAGAGCTGATTTGGTGTGAGGCTTATTTGATCCATGACAATATCAAAGAAAGACACTGTGATCATTTAGAGCAGGCATGTTCAAACATTTTAGTAAGAGGGCCACTTAAGTTAACCAGACTTGTCTGGGAGGAATTTTTTAGAAATGTTATTGAATTCAGGCTGATGTAAAGTGTAGACTAAGCCTAAACTAAGTGCTCATTGAAATGGAGCCAAAACAAGTAGTGCAACCCATGGAGACTTCCCTATTAGGCTTCCTAGAGATAGCAGGTTAGCTCTGTCCATTCCGATATACAGCCTAAGGTTCATATTGAGTCATTAGAAAAACATTCTTACCAGTGAGTGAGTGAATTTTCTCTTTTAATTTGGCTCCAGTGCTGTCAATACCAATTTTCAGATCATACTTATTCTTATTCCAGATAATTTTCAAGTCAACCATCTCCTGCTGCTCGTCTGCCTCGTCCCCGTTGCTAATACTACAGTCCTGAGTTGTGGCGTTTGTCGAATCCGTTTGAGACGCATTTTCTGACTCGCCCTCCAGTGGTTCATCATCAGTTGGCCTTGTGTCAGATTCCATTATGACTTCTGCACTTCCTGGACACAAATAGACAGCAGATATTTGAGCAACGTAATGAAAACGAGGTAAAGAAAACAATACATGAAGTATGTGGAGTAAAAAAAATACATATTTCTCAAAATACATCAGCATTTGAACTGGTAAAAATACTGGATCTCTTTGGCACATGAGAATGCAAACAAAACAACTACAAACATCTAACTATTATTGTTACACTTACAGTTATGTTACAATTGAATATATAGATGAGGCTCGAATGACTATGGTGGATTGTGAAACAATTTTACAAAAATGACAGAGAAAAAGTTCCCAGATTTCCTGACATGGAAGGGGCACTTGGGATAATGGTTGGTTTTCTTTAAATAGTGGGTGTTAAAGTAATTTAATATTTGTGGAAGTAAGTATAGTTTAAAAACGAGATTATATAATAGTACTAATTC
>JAPMNZ010831109.1:0-14505 GCA_029875035.1 Pomatoschistus microps | reverse complement strand
TGTATGTGACACATGGTACTGTATGTGACACATGGTATGTGAAGCAAGAGGCCGTTAGCGGTGCTAGCTCATCGCGGAGTGTCGGGTAAAGTGCGACACAGCAGCGCCAGATAGACTTGCGTAAATGAGGCTCAGAGTTGGATCCTAAACAGATTCCCTCGAGTGAGAGCAGTCTTCATGAAACAACCACCTCATGTCACTCGCTCTCTGGTGTTTTTTTTATCATAAAGAGATTAAAGAACTTTTAATCTCCATAGTAGAACTTCCACCACACATTTAAGAACAGCTCTGCTCAAAGTCGAGGATATTAACAGTAGCACAAAAGTAAAGTGAAGAAGTTACCTTCTTTAAAGAGTAACTAAATAAAGTAACAGGTTACTTTCTTAAAAAAAGTAACGAGTAAAAAGACTTCCCCAACACTGGTTATGATAAATGTAGTATAACACGTTTAAGATGTGTGCAGCAGAAGTAGTGACTTCCTCTAGTACGTAACACATTTAACATACAGAGGTCAAAATTTGCAACATTTGTACAAGCTTCTGCAAACGAATGAACCTCTTACGATTTTATTCTATTCGAATATTATATCGGGCAGCAAGACACCAAGTATGTTTGGACAGATCCCTGAAGCAGCCGCTGGTTCAGTCTGTACGCCCCTTTACTGTGCTTACGCAGGCTGGTATTATACACTGTTCAGAAAATAATAACCCCTTTCGTTATGTGTTGTGCTACATGCTCAATATTGGATTAGCGTTTCTATCATTTTGTCCCTTACTCAGACCTCAAGGTAATGTGTCTGGCGTGTGAATGGATCCACATTTGCTTGCATCACGCCCACACACATACACTAAAGCCTTAAACAAATGCCCTTTTCTGAGCTGAAAACTTTATTAGTAAAAATGCAGAGGTCCGGAGCTCATGGACCTCACAGCTGCATACCCTCAGTGGCTGCTGAGTCCTTTTCGCCCTCTGGGTCTGGACTCTTCTTGGTAGACAGGTCAATGGGAGCGCTGCTGCTGCTGCTGCTGCTGCTGATGATGGGTGGAGGTGGATTACTCTGATATTCTTCAGACTGTGCTGTGGTCAGGGCATCAGAGAGCGGGGACGCTGTGGAGGCATCCGGGGGCGCTGTGGAGGCATCTGTGGAGGCCTCCGGGGGCGCTGTGGAGGCCTTCGTACTGACTGACGCCTCCTCTTCAGAGAGTTGAGGAGGTTCACTTGAAGTTTTGCCTTCCTTCGTAGCACCTTGTAACTGCGCATTCTGAAATAAAATGTTCAAGCGTGAATTTAACAGTACATTAAAAACAGCTGCAAAATACCAGAATAAAAAGGCAATCATATCAAGAGTTGAGAAACTAATAGGATCTTTAAGGAAAAAAAATATTGGATCAGACGTTTTTATTTATAAGATGTAATAAAGAGAACAAAGTCATAATCAAGAGAAGAAAACTTTCAGCAACTTAAGTGTTTGATCCTTCATGCCACGGAAACAAGTAGTATTCTACATAATATAGATGAAGACCACAACAGACTTATTTGTGATGCGTTTGCTGCTTTTGAACCAGATACAAGAATTTATTTGCCATTTGCAGTAAAACCACATTGGAAAAACTGTGCAAGACTACCCCAGTGTGAACGACTATGAAGGTGAAGGCAGTGAAATATGGTGGAATACATTTAACTTTTACTGCATGACAAAAAAGAATCAGGGATAATAGATTATCTTGTTCTGTGACGTACCAGGTCTTGCTGAGCTTTGCGGACCTCGGTCTCAAAGTCCTCCGCCTTGTCGTGGTCCGTGTCGCTGTCGGGACCGATCCCACAGAAGAAGTGGGGGGGCAGCTGCAGACTGAGCGCTCGCTGCTCCTCCTCAGGGGTCGCCTTCTTCTCCCACACGACCACACAGTCCGTGTCTGAGGGAACAAACGGCATTTGAACATAACCCAAACACCACACTGACATGTGGCGAGATCTTGATTATTCGCTATTTGAAGAGTGTGTGAAGGAGAGGTTTCGTAGGTATTTTCTTCCTGCTACTGTCAGACTGTACAATGAGAACTGCTGAGCCTGTACATGTCATTCATCTGTAAATAGTCAATACTGTAATCATGTGCAATACGCAATACTGCAGTTTCAGAAAGTCCATTGAATGCAACTTATCCTGCCCTATATTTATAACTTTTCACTATATATAGATAGAAATATGTCAAAAGATTGATATTGAGGCACTTACAGCTAGCTTAGACCATAGACTAAATATTAACGGACGTAGTCACGCCTATCTCCGCCGTTCTAACTAATGTGCCACAACTTCCGCCTATGGGTAGTTTCAAAATGGCCGCGGGGGCAGGAAAATGTGAAAAAACAAATCTGCGCATGTGTCAGCTGCACCAGCCCCATTCATTAACAAGTGCCTTCAAAATTTCACAGCGACTAAACTAGACTGGACCAAAAAAATTCACTCCCCTCAGCATTGACACACATGTGGAGCGGAGCTTTGGGCCAAGAGCAACTTTTGGACCATCCTGTAAAGACGTTTTGAAGAGGTCAGCTAACGGTATATGTTAGCATTGAATAATTCATATTCCGGGTCCACCCCCATTGGCCCGGGTTGGTATTGCAGAATGTCAGCGCACGTCATTTTGGTCAATTTTGAGCCGGGACCTGCCCCCACTGGCTAAGACCCATAGCACCTACTCATATTGTGTATTGTGTATATTGTATTTCTGCAATGTGGGATGAATAATTTATCTCTTATCTTATATTTTTGCAAAAAGTAAATAAGCCCAAAGACTCAAAAAAAGACACAGCCGCAATAAATGCGTGAAAGACATACCATCTTCAGCCGCCGCCGCCGCAGCCTGTTTCTGTGGAGGATCTTGGTAGAGTTTTCCATTTAAAGCCTTCACCGCAGATTCAAAGGTCTCTTCTGAAAATACACACATTTCACCTCTTTTGTCACTGCATTTTCAAGACAAAGCCATGACAATTCCACATTGGAATTGGATACTTCCTATAAATGGTGCGTTTGTGGTTGAAAAAAAATGGCCAGGATTTACATGGAAACAAATAAAAACCGTCTTCCAAACATGAGATACCACAACACTACAAATTCCATACAACATGATTAAAGGCATAAAGATAGACAAGATATTTAAGTTTAAAAATCACTGCTTGACAAAAAGCTTAATGTAAACTCACCGTCCTCTGACTCATCGCTGACGTAGCCCAGGTCGTTTTTGTAGCAGAAAAAAGTGAGTGGGAGCTGGAGTTTCTTGGCCAAAGCCGCCTGTTCAGCAGTCGGCTCTCTGACAAACAGAATCTCAACATCTGAGTCCTCCGTTGAACCCGCACTGCCTCCTTCCGCCACTGGAGGCGCTACAACCAGATACACAAGACAGTTCAGACAGAAGCTGAGAAAACTGTGCAGGGGTTAACTGTTGCACTCAAAACTCAAAGCAAACAAATTAGATTACAGGTCGACAACACACTGATGGACATCTTGTGAGTCTGATTTACTGATCTGTGGAATTAAACTGGACAGTTCAGGCCAGTTCATACTTCATAAGACACAAGAAGCTTAAAAATTACATTTGTAACCTGCATATGCAACATCTAGTTACAGAAGTAAGATTTTACTGTAAGGTAAAAATAACTCAAAACATTTTCACATAAAAAATAACTCATTACAATAGTAGTGTGTGATGTATAATTAATATAAGTGCACTATATGCACTATATGCAAGTGCTCTTTTGTTTTCATGGAATTTACAATGAATTTGATTGAAAAAGATGGTCATTATCTATACACTTTGGACAAAATGGATCTTTCTGTGTCCTGACCTGAAAAAGTATTTTTCAAGGCAGACATTAGTCCAAAACTCTGAAGCATATTTCAAACTGTTTTGGCACAAAGTGAAAATGAAGGACAAGGAACCGCTAAGACCCTTTTGGTTGTGGCTGGTTTTACGATGTGTTACACAAAGCCATCGCTGTGAAGCACAGGTGGAAGAATGCGGCTGTTTGACAGCTTCGACAGCACAAGCTGCAAGAATACATTCTCACGTCTCATGAAGTATGGATTAGCCTTGAGGTGGGTACTCGTTATACAATGAATGCAAAGATGTATTGTGTGATCATCAGCTCAAATTAGATAAATTCATATCAGAATGGATGTTGAATTGGCTAAAATACACTAACTAATGAATGTGTGTGTCATGTTGTAGTTGATGTGATTTCTGCATTTACAGAAGTCATTACGAGCCAATGCTTTAGTCAACACTTGGAGGGGAGAAACATGTCACACTGTTGCTGGACTTCCTCCTCTAAAAATGGCTTGTGTGACGTTGGCGTTCCTACAGGAGCCCCTGATGAATCTCTGCAGATCATCTTTCATCACATGCACTTTCCATAGTCATGAAGCACCACACAACATGCAAGCAAGTACTACATTTGTGTTAAGTGGTGAAAATGCAAAATGTGTTCCGTTTTAAACTCTGGGGATTTCAAATTAAGGTCAACATTCATGCAGTGTCATTTTAAATCATGCAATAAAATCAAAACACATGCTGCAATATGTTACAAGGCCCGTCTTGAACAGTTAAACTCAAACCATAAGCTTATAATTACAATTTTGAACAGAAAACAATGCTATTCCATCTACAGTGCTATACAATTGGCTTTCACTCATGCATTGTTAGATCTGCTGCTACTTTCTGCACTGTCCTGTTAGGACGAGTAGGTTCCAGCAGGTGACACACTGCAGTGATTAAAATACCTGGGGGATCAAACTGGGTGGCATTTGTGCTGCTCCAAAAAGCGATGGGGTTATCATAGAAAAGTCTAAGGTCCAGGCCTAAAGGATAATTTCACCAAATTGAGAAAAATGCCAAACCACAAAGATGTCAATCAGAACAAGGTCTATCACATTAAAAAACTACTGTATTTTTGTTTTTCAAATGTTTTTAGTTTCTAAAAATGATACTGTTGCAAGCTCAACAGAGGCTCTTCCTAGTACTTTTAGAAATTAAGAAAATAAATGATACAAATCTGTAGAATATCACAAACACATTCAGACACTACAAAATAAAATCACAAAACAAGCAGGAGGCAAACCTCTTTCAAAGCCTTGTACGTACAGTCAGTGCTTTTAACAAACGGGATCATTAAATTACCTATTGACAATAATCCATTTTAATAATTTGATTTAGCCAATTACTATCCATTAGTGATGCGCGATGTAACCTGGGGGTTCCACGGCAGGTAAACATGTTATTGCAAAGAGGTCCACTCTTGGGACATTTCATTTGATTTTCCCCACATATGCATTAATATATTTTTCTCTAACTTGTATTTTTAAATGATTAACTATAACGTAAACTACGGGAGGATGAGAGAGAAGAGTTGGAAGAAAGTGATGAAGTCCAGCACTATTCTGAAAGTCAGTTCTTTTGGATGACACATGAAGGCCTTCCTGGAGTAATCACAAAATAAACTGCATCTCAGTGCATGTAATACGGTTTTTGCAGCACATTCAAAGGCAGGGCTAATCAAGATAACTTATCGCCTTTGAAAAAACGTGGGAATTGAACTGTGCAAATATAAGTTCAAGAAAGCTGCGTTCAAAGATCGCATATTTGATTGCCAAAAAATGTCTTTGGAGCGATGCTGTACGCTATGTGTCCCAAAATACAGGACCCGCGGGGCTAAACAACCTAACACCTATGTAATGTGTAACTGCCTAATTGTAAGTTGGTAACAAGAATGTTAAGCCGTGAATAGAATGTCAAAATGCAATGTAATATTGTCTTACCGTTATCTGGGGCTTTGAATGTTGGGGTCAGTCCGAATCCTTTAGTCTTCGTGGTAATGGACTCTGCAGTGATAGCGGTGGATTTTGGAGTGCCAAAGATCTTTTGGATGCTGTCTGATCCGAACACAAACTTGGGAGGAGACATGACCGCTTTGGCAATGCTGGTGGAACTCTGAGCCTCAACTGGACTAGAAACAATCTCAGGACTTCTCTCTTTTGTAGTTTCTTCCAGCACTTTTATGGCGGCCTCACCACAAACTACAGACTCACTTTTAGATGGAGTAGTTGTAGAAGTAGCAGTGATAGATGTATCTGCTACTGGAGTCATCATCTCCTCCTTGTATTGTGCAGTTTTGGCTTCATCAAAGACCTCTTTGAAATTAGAAGCAGTTTCTTGTAGCTTAAACCGTACAGCAAGCTGCTCAATTTTACCATCCGCCTCTTCAGCAAAATCCATGGCCATCCAGACCCATGCTCTTTCTGCACCTTTCATGGGCTCCAGTTTCATAGTTTCTGTTATCCAATGGTTTGCACATAGTTTCAGGACTTGATCTCTCCTCATTATAATTCTTACACGCTTAGTTGTTAAGTTCTGCAGTATTTTGAGATCACCGATGCCCTTTTCTTTCCATTGGTTCACATCGTATCGATAAAGTTTGGCTCTGTAGCAGAAAACTACTTGCTCATTCTCTTCACCGGTAGATGACTCTATCAGTTCAGGGAGACTGCAAACTGGTTCAAAATATTGTCCGTCCCGTTCTTCTTCCAGCACTCCGTCCTCATCATCAGTTCCCACAGAACCTCTGCTTTGGTCGAGTTTAGCTGGAGACTTTGATGGACTTATCACGGGCTGAAAACTGAAACTAAATCCACTTGAAGCTTCGCCAAAGCAAAACAGGTTCTTCCTCAGTGGGCTGCTTGCAGTGGGGGATGCGTACACAGATGTGTCGGTTGTATTGTCTAAGGCATCCTCTCGAAGATCATAGTTGTCCCATTCAAGAGCTGGTCCAGTCGTTTCGCTTTGAGATTTTATAGCAAGACTACTCTCTCCTTCCTCATCTTTCAATTTGGTCTTATCTTCAGTCAGAAAGAATTTCAAATCCTTTAATCCAGACTTCATCTCTTCTGCTTTCTTAATCAAATGTGCTGTGCGCCCAGTATCAACAAGTTTGTGAGGTGTCTGTAAAGGAATATCAAGCAAAAGTCTCTGGCACTCTTCAAATCTTTGCTTGAACTCTTGTGCCAACTCTACTGTTTTAAACTTTGCAGCTAGTTGCTCCAGCCTTGCGTCTCCATCTGCGAAGTCGCTGGCCAGCCACATCCACGCCTTGTCTGACCCGGCGAGGGGCTTGAGATTCATCGTTGTGGTGATCCAGTGGTTGGCGCACACTTTGAGAACTTGCTCCCGTCGCATGAGAATTCTTAGTCGACCGTTGCAGTTATTTTTGAGGAATTTGAGCACTCCGACACCACGTTCTTTCCATTGGCTAATATCGCTGTCAAACCTAAATAGTTTTACCCTTTGGGAGTACAGAAGCTCCTCATCTTCCTCACCCGTCAACAAATCAACTTTATCTGGCATCTGTACAACCGGTTCAAACTGAATATCATCATTTTCTTCAGTCTTGTACATGTCTTCCTCCTCACCCTCCTTTGTGGCATCTGATTTGGTGGGAGTGGCTTGTAATGAGGTGAACAATTGCTCTCCAGCTCGAGTGAATCCTGAAAAATTTGGATCATTTTCACCAAACTTGAAGTCGCCATCTGTTGACTTGGCTAAATCTGCAAAACTAAAGCCAGTAGACTTGCCAGATATAAGTGGGTTTTCCTCTTGATCGCTAGCAGGTGCCTCTTTACAGTCCCCAAATTTAAAACCACCACTAGACGTTTTTGAAAAATCAGGAAAGGCAATAGTGCTGGGCATTTGTGCAGTTTCTGTAGCGGCACCTTCTTTTTCGTTATGTTTGTCTGCAATACTTTTCAGAAAACTTGAGGCCGGGTTGGAGGATGAATCCGTACCTTCAGTTGTGTCTTTTGCTCCATCTTGAGTACCAAACTTAAACTCTCCCGTTGGCATTGAAAAGGAAAAACCTGAAGAAGTTGCAGTGCTGGAGCTTGTCTGCGGGGCTTCAAATTTAAAGGATGCAGCTGAACTCTCTTTGTCTTTGCTTTGACCGAACTGAAAAGAGCTATTCGCACTCCCAAAAGTGAATCCACTTGAGGAAGGCTGGTTGAGACTAAAACTAAACGATGATGCAGATGGAGCAGCTGTGCTAGTCTTTGAGCTTTCTTTAGCGTTAGGATTGGGGGCTTGGCAGGCGACGCACTTTTGATCGGACGCTTTGTTTCTCAATAAACAAGTGTCACAATCCCATTCCCCTTCCTTTTTGGAAAACCTTGCTTCAAAAGGGGTAGGGTTAGCTGTACCGCAGGATACGCAAGCAGCGGCTGAGGCTTCATTGCGGACGAGGCATGTGTCGCAATCCCATTGACCGGGTTTTTTGCCAAACTGTGCAGCCAAATCCATATCCTTTTTCGCAACTGGAGCAGGAGTGCTTTTAGTTTCAGATGTCAGAGGTGGAGTAGCTGCTTTGGTGGAACCCTTCACTGATTTGCATGAAGAGCAGGTATCATTTGAAGTGTCATTTTTAGTGGAGCATTTTTCACATGTCCATTGATCAGACTTTTTGCCAAATCCAGCACCAAAACCGGAGAAAAAATTAGCTCCAGTTTCGACTGGCTTTGTTGTTCCAAAAGTGATAGACGACGGCGACCCAAAACCACTAAATCCAGCAAAGGGAGATGAGCTTGCAGGTGCGCTCGGCTGAGTTGGATCGATACCGAATTTGAAAGAAAAAGGGCTGCTTTTTGTCTCGGTAGGAGCCTCAATGTCTGTTGCTTTTGCATTGGGATTTGGAGTTTGACACGCAACACATTTTACAGTTGATGGTTTATTGGTAATGCAGCAGACGCTACATCTCCATTCACCTTCTTTAGGTGCAAACTGAGCTGCCAGTGACTCAGTGGGTGCAGAAAACCCAGTTGAACTTGGGGTGCTGGATGGGGTTGACTCCGTTCCAAACTTGAATGCAAAAGGACTACTGGTACTTTTTGTCTCAATAGGAGCTGTGCTGTCTTTTGATTTTGGATTGGGAGTCTGACAAGCAACACATTTGACGGTTGATGGTTTGTTGGTAATACAGCAGACACTGCATTTCCATTCACCTTCTTTAGGTGCAAACTGTGCTGCCAGTGAGTCTGTGGGGGCAGAAAACCCAGTTGAACTTGGGGTACTGGATTGGATGGACTCTTTTCCAAATTTGAATGTAAAAGGACTACTTTTTGTTTCAGTAGGAACTTGGCTGTCTGTTGCTTTTGCGTTGGGATTTGGAGTTTGACAAGCAACACATTTTACAGTTGATGCTTTGTTGGTAATACAGCAGGCACTACATCTCCATTCACCTTCTTTAGGTGCAAACTGAGCAGCTAGTGATTCAGTGCGTGGAGCTGGGGTACTTTCTTCCTTTTTGGGCTGTTCCTCTTGACTTTTCTGCACAATTTTTCTCGCCTCTTCAAATTTTGATTTAAAAAGTGCAGCTTCGTCCGCCGTTTTGAATCGAATAGCCAACTGCTCTGGTTTGGGCTCTTCATCTGCATAGTCAAAGGCATTCCACACCCAGGATTTGTCAGAGCCAGCATTTGACTTCAAAAGCATATCAGTGGTAATGTAGTGGTTGGCGCAGATTTTGAGAACCTGCTCTCTTCTCATAAGGAGTCGAACCTTACCATTAATGTTACTTTTTAGAATTTTAACGTTACCAATTCCTCTCTCTTTCCATTCTTTTGTCTCGTTGTCAAATCTAAAGAGCTTGGCTCGGTTACAATACATCTCTTCTTCATCCTCCTCACCAGTTTTTACATCTACTTTGTCGGGAAGTGGTACAATTGGTTCAAAATGTGGGCCATCCTCATCCTCATCGACATGACTACTATCATTGTCGCTTTCGGATTCTCTTGCCTCATAAGTTGCATGCTGGGGAATTCCAAATGCGGGTTTAGACAGGTCCCCAAACTTGAATGGTTGGTCTACCTTGCCGAGCACATCCCCTGTGCTTATACTTGGAACAGTATCAGAGAAAGGGAAACCTGTGTTGCTCTTGTTGCCAAAAGTAAAAATATTAGACGCGGCGGCCGGCTTCTCCTGGGTTGACGCATTGCCTTCCGTTTTGGGGGGTAGATCTGAGGTTAGCAGACCGAGTAAGCTTCCAGAAAGTTTATTTTGAGACGCAGAAAAACTAAAATCGCCATCGTTTGATTTAAAGTTAGAGTTGAATTTAAATGCAGTTGATGGGGTGGACTGGGCGACAACACCTGCACCAAAAACTGGGACTTTGGGCACTTCAGCAGGTGCCTGTTGTCCAAATGAAAGCTTTCCGAATTCCACCGGTTTCCCATCAGTCATTTTCGGGGGCTGGATTGGGGCTACAGACGGTTTGGTGAAGTAGCCAGGCTCAGGTAGGGAAGGATTCGCCGCAGTTTGTTGACTTGGGGCATAGTATTCCTCGCTATATGGGGACAGGAGGTTGGTGGCAGGGGATTCGAAGCGTAGCGGGGTACCAAAGACTTGTTCTTGTGGAGGGTAAATGCATGGAGGACCAGCCTGAAGAGGAGGGGTGTTAGTGGGTGGTTGGTAGGCGTACATGTGCTGCTGGGGTGGCATTCGGTTCATACCATACATAGGGCCCTGGGGAATAGTGCACTATTTAGAACATTTCATCATTAAAATACATTGACTTATTCATTTATTCATTTTCAAACCTTTGTAGGGGTCACATTTGTAGCAGTACGCAGGAGATACTGAGAGTTGAAAGCTGGAGACTGGTTGTAATAAGCAGATGCTCCTGTGGTAGAGACTGAAAAGAAAAGTAATGTAAGCTTTCATATTTCCACACTATAGCCTGGTCGTACCACACCATAGTACAAATTACATTTCCTACTAAGGTCTGTAGGTGCTCCATTGAACTCCGTTAACAGGTGGGAGGGGTTAACTCCTTTTGCAGATTGAAACGATTGGATCTGAGTTTACAGTGACGTATGTAATGAGCCTGAGTGAGTCATTAGCATTTAGCCTAGATTTAGCCATCTCCTTTGCCACTAACAGACCCCGTGGGGAGTAGCGCCACAATTTTTGCCAGCGATTACATTTGCTAAACATAACTCTTGCTCCGGCTTCAATTTCTTGATAGAACCGGGCCGGAATACTTTACTATCGCATTCTTCGCCATTACCAAACTACAACCTGCCCGTTCAACGCAAACTCTTGACGTCACCCACATCTAACTACAACACCCGCCTCCCACACTCGCTGATTGGTCGGATGGAATTCAACCGATTGTAATCACTAACACAGGGACCAGACCCAGGTGTTACATGCAGGGAAATGATAATTGAGCGGCGTGTACGGATGGATAAGGGCAGGCTAGCGCAGACACAAGAAGAAAAATTAAGAATAGAGCATTATGATGTTATTTGTCAATTTAACCCGTGACAATTGGACCTCATTCGAAACAGTTAATGCTTTAAACTTGTGGACCACTAATGAACACAAGTCATTATGTAATTATATCCTCATTAGACTCACCGGTGAGAGGAGTCCCTTGGTAGGACTGGGCAGGTGTGAAGGGCTCCTGCAGCCCCTCGGCTCCGTACGAGTCACCGTAGAGTCTGTGATGAGGTGAACCCACAGCCCCCGAAGCGTTGTGCCTCAGATCATGAACTTCATTCTGTTACACAACATAACACAGTAGAGGCGAGTTAACATTTACAGCTTTCTAAAAATGGCTTTGTTTTGCATGATTTGATTAAATGCATTGATGTATGATAGATTTACCTCCGAGGGAACAATAATAAGCAGCAACCTTGTTATTATTATTATTATAGCATGTTATCAGAGCAATTTGGGTGACGGCCGTACCTTGAGAGCTTCAACTTGCTGACACAACATCTGGAGGAGACTTTTCTGATCCTCCACCCAATGGGGAGGAGTCTTGGGAGATATCTGAGAGAACAAATTCAAGTAACAGTTTCAGCTTCCAGTATAATTTCAAAGAACAACCAGATAATTTATGTAATTTTTAAAACTGCCATAGCGAAACTCATAAATGTAAATCCAGCTGAACTCAAACCGATGCGAGCAACGGACAAATAAAAACATACCAGGTGTCGTTTAGACGGCGAGACAATGCTTTTGTTTGGTGAAGGTGTTGAGAACTTGATGTGGGAGATGGTGGCAGAGATTCCGTTGTCGTGAGCCGGACTCGAGTGCGTTTGGCCCATTTGCTCCGGCTCCTTGTCCTCGTCCATGACATCGCTGTCGCCCAGCTGCTGGTTCACATCATTCAGGAGATCCACCACTTCCTCCATCGACACAGGCAACTACAACAAACGAGTGATTAACTATGAAATGCTTCTTTAGAATAGAAAATAAAGGACACATAGAATAAAATATATACTGCTAACATTTGGTGCATAATATACAAACTTTTATTTTTACTTGTTGTATAATTGCTTTCAGCTTGTCTCCATGAAAATGTTATTGGCTTTTCCAACACTAACTACAAAGGCTTATCCATTAACATATGAAATGTTGCTACATGCTTAATAAGTATAAAAACGTATACCTATATGTTACCTATTGTTGGTAACATACAAGTAATATATTAAAAGTTGTGTCAAAGTGTCAATATACATACCTAATATTGGGTGGCCAAATATATGTTGTATTCATTAAATAACCCAAACCCTTACAATTGTTATTAAAGAAAGAACAAGTAAAACATCGAAACAATGATGAAACAATGATAAATAAATAATTAAGCCATACCCTGTCAACATCCTCTGCGTTGGCGTTGTAGACTTTGGACAAATAGGCTTTGAATTTCCTCAAGAACATGATGCATCTGTCCTGAGTCTCCTCGACGCCGTTACTGGCCTCTTCTGACAGGCGCTGATAAATCTACAACAAAAGCCACACCACAGAGTTTTGTTTGTGTCGAACTGATAAGACACAAAGATTGGGAACCACGACAAAAAGCCATAAACACAAACCTGGGCCAGATGCCAAATGGACGATATATTGTCAATGGTTTCCAATGTGGAGATTGCCTCTTCAGTTCTCCCCTCAATGTCCAGCAGTGTAGCAAATGCAATTTGGGCTTCTTCCTGAAGTGGTTTCACTGAAGAGATCTAACAAGAATAAATATTTTTACTTTTACGGACAGCTTACAGTGATCGAGAAAAGGGCAGCAAAATTAAATGCAATAAATAAAAATCACTTTTGTGGATGCATTAATCAAATTGCAAAGACTGCCATTTTGTTTTCACTTCTTAAATCCTGTTTTGTTGGTAAATGTTGGTAAAAACCTTTGATAGGATGTAGAAGTAATGTATAAATCGGTGCAAGCGATACCTGTATGTCCTTCGATGGAAAGTGGATGAAGAGCGGGTCCAGGGGCTCAGGGATGCTGCGCCGATGCTTGATTTTGTCCAATAATGGCAACGCGACTCGCCAATAGTGAACACTGCGGGCGATGTACTCTGTCCGGTCGTAGTAAGAGTTTACGCTATCACCCTGCCAAGCGGAAAACAGTGATGAGAAATAAGCTGGTAAGTCGTTACAGAAGTCAGTGATGCCTAACCCTGAAATCATTCCATCACATTCCAAACATTTTAATCTTTGGCCTTTTTCTTAAGTATATGGCAGGAGGTTCAATGACCACATGAACAACCCTCTAAGATGTTGTGGAGAAAATAGATACAAAAAACAATAACTGGTTAAACCTTAAGGAAGATTAATTGGACGTTTGAGAGAGTGGCACAGGTGTAAAACAAGCAAAGGCTCTGGACGGTTGCATAAGATGTCAGCAGGACATTCATCTCATGTGGTCGTGACTAAGGCTGAGAATTTACAAAAGGTGCATCTCAATTCCAAAGCACGTGAACAAAAATAAAATCAATGTCACTACTTTGATTCAATACTTTTATTATTATAATTAATAAAGGTAATATTGTATTTGTTGTCATAGTTTTATACGGTCTATATGTTTGTTTACCAAAGGCGTCCAAGTAAAGGATTTTGAAGTGTTTGTAAAGAAAACAAGGCTGTATGTGTAAGTAAATCCTACTGTATTATATTCAGTGAGTATGTCAACAGAACAACCATCATATTGCACAGCCTGTTTATACATTTAAACATTGTCAGGACAAACATGCCTGAAAAGAGGACGTTGTTCATTTTACTCGCCCCTAATTATAAAAAGGTCCCGAATAGAAGTACTTGGTAAACCATTTCTCTATACATCTTCAATCCATAACAAAACGGTAAAACAAGCATTCAGTGGTTTGGAAGTGTCAATACTGGATGGACCCAAATGAGATATACTTCTTTAATAGTTACAAAAGCATTGATACAAAACACGGTCAAACAATTTCAGGATGAGTTATTTACCGTCTGGTTGAGGGCTTTGGCCCAGTGAATGGCCAGAGCCGGCTGCAGTCCATGTTTCTCTCCTGCTCTCAGAGTGCTCAGGCCGTGCTGCACAATCATCCTCAGTTTGGCCGACATCCCAGGACTACAGAGAAAGATTAAAGTATGAAATCCTATTCATGAAAATATGATTCATTATTAACATTTT
>JAPMNZ010830866.1:0-12291 GCA_029875035.1 Pomatoschistus microps | reverse complement strand
CCGCATGACCTTTGTCTATTTTTGTTGTTTTCTGTTTTTTCATAATGCTAATGTTTTTAATTGTAGTCTGTTTTCAACCCTGTTTGTACAGTGTCCTTGAAGCAGTTTTTTAAATAAAATGTATTATTGTTATTATTATTATATATATATGTGGCGGTATATGAGTTCAAATAATGTCCAGAATATACTGAATACATATAAATCATAGTGAGGGAAGATTTTGAGAAAAACTATATAACTTCACCATTTTACCATGCATGAAATGGAGTACTGTCAATCAAAAGCGTTGGCAAATCTACACTGGCTTAGACTGGCAAAAAGTAGATCCGGGAGCTTTACCCTGTGAGCCTCACGTTTGCTCAGTTCAGTTTTCCTTTCGTAATATATGCATTTGTCTTTTCTTCTCCCCTGCCTTATACAACACCCCATCTGCTGCTTTTCCTAGACCATCAAGGCAACCTCTCAGCTCGGAGACCCACGCGTGACCTACAACTTGGAAGATGGGATGGTACCAGAAACTAATATGCCGGTTCGTTTTTACCTCTCCCCAAACCGAGAAGACGGGTCAGCCTCCATTTTGGTGTCAGAACCGCTGGATTATGAGACCACGCCGTTTTTCTCTCTGCGAGTTCGAGCCCAGAACGTGGCTGCGGTCCCTCTTGCTGCTTTCTCCATTGTCTATGTCAACATCACAGGTACGATATTAGTTCATATTCATCGTTGTTTCCCCTTCGGAGTCCTTGCATTTCTGATTGTACCGCTTTGCTTTGAACAAAGTGGAGGTATCAGGTTGGCAATCGAACTGCTTTTAAAGAGAACGCCTGATACTGAATTTTTTATGTGCCCCCATGTTTACAGGAAAGGAAGTTTTATCTCTCAAATAAGTGCGATGAGCAGTTTGTCTGGTGCTGAATTATTTCTATCTCTTTCATTGCAGACGTGAATGACAATGTGCCGTTTTTCACGTCCTCCATCTACGAGGCCTCGGTGACAGAAGGGGCGCAGATAGGAACGTCGGTGCTGCAGGTGTCTGCCTTTGACAAAGACCTGGGTCTGAACGGAGAGGTATGTGCTCTATTTCAAATTTGTACCCGTTTTCTTTTTCCTTTTTTTAGACAATTCCGTCGCACCTAAGCCGGCTCTTTTTCTTGCTCTACGGTTATTGTCTCGTCACAAAGGACATTGAAGATTGCCAAACCATAATGTCTTCTTGGGGATGGCTTTTGTTCACAGTTGTCATGGTTGTATTGTAGCCGCTGCAGCTGAATGAGTGACATGGTGAGGTTTGCAGGGCTGTGAATTGACCGTTTCGACTATAAACGCTGTCAAAGCTGTACAATCAGGGCTTCCAGTCACTTATTCTGAACATGATTTAATTTCTGAAGAGAGACAATACAATATTATTCAAAGGGTGTGTTCAAAGTTCAAAATAAAGGCCTGGGACAATATTTACTATATCGACTTTTTATTCAATTAGTAATCACCCACACACTTCAATTTTATACAAATGTTGGTGCTTCAGTGAAGGCCACAACCTGCAGTGAAAGACGCAGTGTGAGATTGACCAATATTGGTTTTCAGAGGCTAACGGTGAGTTTTCTATCAATCAGGATGTTTCACGTTTATTTCAAAAAGCCTTCATGGATATTGATGGGACTAAGTTTATTTTACATGTGATGATATGATTTTGATCTCATCTTTCGAAGTTGTGCTCATTTTTGTGTATTTTGGAGGTATCTTAGATATTTTGGAGTTAATACGGAATTCTGTTACAAGCTACATTTAAATGGCCTTATCATCAGCCAAAATATATAATTATAGGCCAAGGCGAGAAGGCCAATTAAAAATACCTTTATTGGCCATCCTTTCCTGTTAATGAATGGTTTTGGTCGGTGCCCTACCACCATGAATGACTAAGGCTCATGAAACAAAAAAATTGAAGAATCTTATGAAGTGCTTTGTAAAACAAATCCATTGTTTTTATCTGGTCTGGTCTGTGAAAGGCGCTGTATAATAATAGTCTTTCTATCCACAGATCACCTACACTTTACTGAGTGACAGCAGTGGGGACCACAGCCTGTTCCGGATGGACCCTGTGCTGGGGGTCATCTACACAGAGGCAGTGTTTGACCGTGAGGCGCGTGGCTCCTACCTCCTGGAGGTTCAGTCTGAGGATGGACAGGAGTCTGCTCGCCCCGGGAAGAACAAGCAGCCCAATTCAGGTACTATATGCCAAGAGTGCATAAAAGTGGATTAATGAGTAACTTCAATTATTCACTTATAACCTGGTCCATTATCAAAGTTTAAAGTAAAATTGCTTAAATTCGCTTCAAGCCAGCAATCCAATGATGTATACTCTGTGACTTCCAAAGTTGTATTTTAAAGTGACCTCTACTAAAGCACAGTAGCTGAGCCATAAAAAGCAACATTGTTCTCTGCCCACAGGGCTGTAATAAAATCCTGTGCTCCCTCTGCTGTGTTTTAAGCAGACTGCACAAGCACCAATTACCTCAATTATGTAGAACCCACTGGGATTGATTTTAAGAAATGACCAATTTATGGCATGATACTGCTGTCTCATGACATAACATGACACCCCTCACCCCTACTAGAGCGTTCCCCGCTTCTGTTTTTTTCTACTTCCACAGTTCAATATTTGGCCAGCAGAGCCCATGTGTGTCTGCAGTGTCCTCTCTGTGGCACTGGCGCTCACATAAGAACCATTGTGTCCAGTGTGATGTAACGTGACGTGTATTCCAGAAGGGCTCTTTGCAAATGTTTGTGATGGAGATATTAGGGGTAAAGGGTGATGTTCTGACGAAGCAAAGCCCTCTCTGTGGGGCTGTCAGGGCTGCTTAACATTTGCAATGAGCCTTAGCTGAGTTTTGTGTTCTGCATCTCCACATCCAGAAGGGCTCATCTGCACGGCAAACATCACCTTTCTGTCTCATCCATCCTGGGCTTTTACCAAGAAACACAGGATTTGAACCAGAACTGCAGCAGCATCCTGTTTTATTGTGCAAAATAAACACGTCACCGATGGTTTAAACATATACAAGCAGTCATTTATTTATAACGAAGAATACGAGGAAGTATATAGTATAATAATGGGGAGAGCACGATAAACCACTTGTTATAAATATTTAACCTTCCGTTGAGAGGTGCTTTTTCTACTCACTGAAAAATAATCCCTGTGCATGATAGGTTCAGCTCCATTACTGTTATTCATGTGCCATTACAGTCTTGTTAGAACAATACACTCTTTATAGGTTTTACGACTCCTCCTGTGAATAATATTTTGTCTGATTCGGTGTCACCAAGCCATGCGTTGTGAGGTTAAGCGCCTCTTCCATTAAATAGTGAAACCAATGAACAGATGGAGGGGGTAATACCAAAATGGTGGGTGTGCAGTCCGTGTGGGTGTTAGCGTGTGCTGTAACGTTTAATCTGATGCCATTTTGTCATTCCTGCAGACACAGCGTATGTGCGGGTTTTCATCAGCGACGTCAACGACAACAAACCGCTCTTCGCTCAGAGGCTGTACGAAGTTGCCGTCGACGAGAATGCAGATGTGGGCTTGACTGTTGTCACCGTGAGCGCTAATGACGAGGATGAAGGTACGTCTGAGGAGGCTGCGCTACCGGAGAGGGGCCCACTGAGAATTTGAGTTTAGCTGCTTCCTAAAGGTTATGAAAACCATCCAACCAGAACCAATAACGAAGTTTGTAAGCCTCTTTGAAACTTCCACAAAAAGTTTCTGTCCGGCATTCATTTTCATTCTACACCTGAAACATTTTGGCAGCTTATCATTCATTCTTACTCCCGCCAGTTCTTGCCAAGTCGGCATCTTTTTTTGCAAACATTTCTCTTTGTAGCAATATTCATTAAGTGACCCTCCGAGCAGTGTTTCCCAATGTGCAGCTTAAAACATGTAGCGTGCTGGATTTAGCAGCAGTCATCAGAGCGCTCGGTAATGCACTGCGGCACATATGTTCCAAAAAGACTGACATGCTCCCACTCAGTAGGTGGGCGGGCTTTAACCAATAAAGCCATTGCTCATGCTCCGTGTGGCCCCAGTCTCAGATCCCTTTATCAAGCCTGTTTGTGTCCGTTAATCAAGTATTTATGGAGAGCGGGGGTGCAGCTTAGGCCCGGCTGCTGTACTAATGATGAATAGCGGTGGCACCACACCAGCCCCCAATATTAAACTTACAATACTGTTGCTCTTGCGCCTAAGAGGCCACAATCAATCTGTCTCGTTTAAGAACCCCCGCCCAGGGCTTGACTGGTGTAAGCCTGCCAGTTCACGGTGGGAGGTAGGAACCACTTTGTCAACCCGGCTTGTGTTAATAGTGCAGATTAGTGTATTTACATGGGATTGGAGGTACTTGAGGGCAACAGGATGATTGAAAGTGTGAACTGTACATAGCTGGAGATCATCTTATCTCCTACCATTGGAGAAGCAGCAGATTGAACAGTCTCCATAGAGCCTAGATGAGGTCAGATATTGACTTCCTCTTCGCTAAACTATATCCACCACCTTCTCTCAGGCTTGAAAAGAGAGATCCCTGGAGAATACTTGAGCAGTGCTGCATGCTGCTTTTTGCTCTCGTGCACCCTTTCTACTTTTTTTCAGCACTTTTTTTAATTAGTATCTGATTAAAGTGGAGTAGACGAGGTACAAAGTTTCCATTTAATTAAGTCATCAAAACAAGTGGGGAATACATGAAAACCTACTAATGCCTGGGTCTAGGAGTAAATGAGGTGTAATACCCAAGTGTTTACTGCCGTCTGTTTCTATACCAACGTAGACAGAAAAACATGCTCCAACAATGATCCAAAACAAAGGCCTTATTTAACCAGGCATATTCCGCAGCTTGTCGAAACACAGCTAGTTTTTCCATTTAATAAGCATTAATTCCTCTGTTCTTAAGAAATCCTTTTTGTGCTTTTATGTATCCTTCTATTTCTTTAGCGAGTTCAAAAACGCTTGTTCTATAAAAGGTCTCTCTTGTTACAAAGCTCAAAGTCCCAGTTAGAAATACTAACTTTTCTCTACGGCTTTGAGTATGATACAATAAAGTGCCACGCAATAGATGTGTACAAAGGCTTTAGTCATGCGTTTGTGGTTTGTCAGCTTTTCTTTTACCCACAAAAAAAATAGTAAAAACAATCCAAACACGGCTAAACAAGCAGTGATGGCATGAATATTGAATCTGGGAATTATACAAAATGTGTAATCCAGCGAATACTTGCTACTTCCAAAAAATATGAATCGATGAAAAAGCGTTTGAAAACCAGTGTGGTGGAAAAAATCTGGAAAACAAACCAATTTTTAATGCTATCCTTCTCATGTATTCCCTCACACCGGGAGCAGGAGCCAATGCCAAGCTGCGCTACCAGATAACGTCCGGGAACAAAGGTGGCGTTTTTGACATGGAGCCAGAAGTGGGCACCATCTTTATCGCGCAGCCCCTGGACTACGAGCAGCAGAAGAGGTACAAGCTGCTGGTGCTGGCCTCCGACGGCAAGTGGGAGGACTACGCGGCCGTGGTGGTGACCGTGGTTAATAAGAACGACGAGGCGCCCGTGTTCTCGATGAATGAGTACTACGGCTCAGTCACGGAGCAGCTCGACGGGTCACCGGTGTTTGTGCTGCAGGTGAGAAGGCTAAGATGATGCCATTTCCTCCTGCTGCTTCTCACTAATGACAGTAATCCATAGTAGAGCCATTACCCCGCTGACTTCTGCTGCTAAAATATCTGGGGCTGAGTAAAATCAACCTTTAAAAAACTCTCAAACCCGCAAAGAACTATGTAATAACATCGACAGTTAATGCTTCTATTACGAGTTTGCACATGCATGTATTTTAAGCCTCTGTCACAACTTCAGATCAGCTTTTTTAAGACATAAAAGGGAAGTGTATGGACCACCTTCACTCAACTAATCAGCTCAAAGCATCAAATAGTGTCTTTGAGTGTTCTTTCTTATAAGTATGCAAAAGATAACATGGTTTCTGATAACAAGATGAAGGCAGCGTGTTGTGGCCTGATTTCTTCTCAACATTTTACTTTTACAAGACTTCTATTAGAACTGACATGTAGTAGTTTGATACTCCAGCTGTAAAGATGTATTATCGGTGCGTTTGCCCATACTTGTACTAAGAAGTATTTTATATTTCCATAGTCCCTTGTTAGATGAATAAGCTCGTGGTTGGGTTTACTGCCTTTGACGATAGTGTAGAAAAATATGTGATTTGCAGTGGTCTTTTTAGCTCTGTGGCACTAACTACGCAAGCTCATTTAGGAAATATTAAAACACAGTTACATATAAAAAGCCCTTCTTGTTATAAAAAATAATTGTGTTTTGTTTCCCAACACAGTTATGTGCAGACAAACCGGAGATTAGAACTTTAAAAACAAATACCAGAGACTGAGAAGACAAAAAAAAACCCTTATACTGTATTTGTTTTATTGGGGAACTTTCCATTTGCAGAAAGTCTTATTGCTTTGCCTGGAATCCCATGGTTTCAGTTTATCCTGCTTGTATTCAATTTCCAAAATTGGGGTAACCTGCTTGTCTCTTTGGAGTTTCATGCCATTTAATAAAACTTTCACGGCAAAGACAATAACACCTCATTGAAGAATAGCCCTAAAAACACACATTGCGCCTCTTTAATGTTGTCATATTTCACGCTCAATCACGGCCTGAAATATTACAAGATTTACATTTAATATGTTTACCGAAGACGCAGTGGTGATTTATTTTCTAGGGGGAAATATAGCAGCGAGAACGTCAACGCCGCTCCAGGCCAGATGCAGGAAACCGTTCTGATTAAAGCTCAGCGCTTTAATTTAGGCGGTCAAGAAATAGAGCAAACACTTAAATAGGGCTGTCGAAAAAATACAGAAGCAAAGAAAACCCAGGTGACAGCTGAAAAGAGATACCGGGGAAATTGTAATTTGCTTTTTGACTGTGTGAATGAATATCCATTTTCTTAAGACGTGCGATTATCTGCGCAGGTGACGGCAACTGACCCAGACAAAGACGCCGACCAGGGGGCCATCCGCTACTCCATCCACGGCCAAGGGGCTGAGTCACACTTCATGATCAATGACCTGACGGGGGAGATGTACGCCCAACGCACCATGGACAGGGAGGAGCGTGCTGTGTGGCGCTTCGTAGTCATGGCGACCGACGAAGAAGGCGAGGGTCTTACGGGCTTCACTGATGTTATAATCAATGTGTGGGACATCAATGACAACGTTCCCGCCTTCTCCTGCGCGCCCGATAATTGTCACGCCAGCGTACCGGAGAATTCCCCTCCCGGAACATTTGTTGTGGAAATGACAGCTGTGGACCTTGACGATGCGGCTGTCGGGCAAAATGCCATCTTGACGTACAGGATTACTGACAATACTTATAATGCAAAGGGCGTACAACTGTTTTCCATGGATTCTAGCACCGGGACGATATCGGTTTCGGCCGAAGGCTTGGACAGAGAGACTGTTGAAAGCCACCTCTTGGTCGTGGAGGCCAGAGACGGTGGAGGTTTGTCGGGCACAACCACTGTTACTATATCGATTTCGGATATCAACGATCACGCGCCAAGGTTTAAAGAGGACTGGTGCGGTGCCCGGATACCAGAGAGCGCCAGTGTTGATGCTTCAATCCTGGACTTGAACGCTCTGGACCCTGACGCAGGCACTTACGGGCAGGTTGCTTTTAGCATAGTGGCTGGAGACCCGGAGCAAAAGTTCTACATGGTTAGCCACCGATTAGAGAAGACAGGCACGCTCAGGTTGAAGAAGAGTGTTGACTTCGAGAAGGCGGGAGATCAGAGGTTCAATCTGTCTATCAAGGTGGAGGATTCGGACTTTTCCAGCTTCATTCACTGCGTGGTTCTAGTGGAGGATGAAAACGATAACGCTCCGGTTTTCGACCCCGTCTCTCACCTGCTCTCACCGATTCGTGAGGATGTAGCTGTTGGCACTAGCGTTATTCAAGTTGCAGCCTCCGACTTGGACTCAGGCCTGAACGGAGACATTTATTACAGTATTCTCCCCGGGTCCGACCCATATGGGCATTTCTCAGTCAACCGAGCTGGTGTGGTCACAGTGACTAGGCCGCTGGATTGGGAGGAGGCGGCTGGATACGATCTGGTTGTAATGGCGATAGATCGGGGAACCCCAGACTTGACCGGCAGCGCCACGGTCCACTTGCAGCTGCTGGACATGAATGACAACGGGCCAGAGATGGAGACAGACTACGCGCCCGTGTTGTGGGAGAACAGCCCCGCTCCTCAAGTGGTCTGGCTCAACAGCAGCACCAATCTGCTCTACGTGGTGGACCGGGATTCAGCGGAGCACGGGCCTCCTTTCTCAATCACCTTACCCCCGCATTACTCCAGCGACTTCAACCTCCAGGATCACGGCAACGGCTCCGCCACGCTCACCGCCCTGCGCAGATTCGACAGGGAAAGGCAGAGGGAGTTTCATTTGCCTGTCATTATGATTGACAGCGGCCGTCCTCCAATGACATCCACAAGCACCCTCACCATCACCATAGGAGACCAGAATGATAACGCGCATCAAGCCGGGGAGAAAGATGTTTATGTGCACTGCCGCAAGGGTGAGTTGTGGCTTGCTTTCATTTCATTTGATTTTCCTTTCTTCCAACAACCAATCTGCATGCAAAGTTTCAATATAGAGAAAAAAAAAGAAAAAAAAAAAAAACGACTGTAGCAAGTTTCTCTGTCTCATACCTATGCAGTGTTGACTGGAATTCATAATTGCGCTCTTCCTTGTAGATTCTCTGAATGTTTTGTTATGGTAATATCATTGTCAAATCCTCTCTCAAGCCTGCAGCGCTCTCCCCTTGCCAGTATTACGTGCCTAAAGCTCATTTGAACATCCTATTATGATAAGGATCACAAGTCTTTTTTTATTTTCCCCTCCCTTCAAGCAAGTTAGTTAGACATGTTGACTTGTTAGTGTTTTTATTGCACACAGCTACATGCCAGTTTTGGTAATTGTGGAAAACAGGCTTTCAGTGATTCATACAGGCTAGCATTGTTTACCCAGCTGCAATACTCTGGCACTGCAGGTCGATAATAACATAATCCATACTGAGATAGCCGTGCTTCCTTAAGCTCCCCGCGCTCTCAAGTGGAGCACAGAGAGTCTATTCATTCCAGCAGTGGGGCTCTACAGTTATGAGCATAATAAGTAGAACAGAACACAAGAATGCAAGATAAGGAGAAGAGAGGGACCAAAAGGAGATAACTGTGGGCATCAGCACATTCTGTCCAGACGTAATCAATGTGTGTGTGTGTGTGTGTGTGTTTACCTTAAACAGGGAACATGGCGAATGCAGCGCTAGGCAAGGTATATGCCCCAGATCCGGATGACTGGGACAACAAGACCTATACACTGGAGGCAAGCGCGGCCAAGTAAGAGCTTCTTTGTTAAATACATATCTTTTTCGTCCTGCAAACACTCTGATCTCCAAATATGCCGCCCAAATACAAACGCCGAAGAACTACGGCGGTGGGAGGATTGCTTGTACAGTCAAACGGGGAGGATAAAGCATATGTGTACTCAGCATTCGGGCTGCAGCTCTGTTACAAGGCCTCATGCAGGGCTGATAACACGTTTTCACACCCACGTTACAAACAGGTGTTCTCCATGTTCACTCCAGATTAAATTTGCACAGTCACCCATCAGTTCTCTCGCATTTTGGGTTTTAATTACCGTGACTTCTATTATGAAAAGTCCAGGTCAATGTCAAATATAATAAGTAATGTGACCCCATCTGTATAATGGTTTTTCTTTTTTTTTTTATTGAGATCTACTTCTACTCTTACCTTGTGCAGCTGTTCACTATTCAAAACCCAGTGGAAAGGCTTTTGGAAAGGCCAATAGAATACTTGTTTTATCCATCAAATGCATTCATACAGTTACTATAGCAACCATCAAGCTTATGCAGAAGAAATTTCCTTTGAATTCTTTTAATGAACTTATATTGTTTCTATTCTGGTTTAAGTACATGCCGTCCTCCAACTGTGATTCATCTCTTCCCCATTCTGTCTTGGACATTTGGAGCCATTTCTCCTGTTCTCAGCTCGCATCGCAGCCATCCACTTGTACTTATCGCTTCTCTTTCCAGGTACTTCAGTCTGAACCAGAGCAGTGGAGAGCTGACCCTGCGACAGAGCACTCCCGTGGGCAGCTACTGGCTCAAAGTGGGGGTGTCTGATAGGGTATGGCCTGATGTGATGTCTGGGGTCAGGGTACACATCAGGGAGCTGGAGGAAAAGGCTATCCAGTCGTCTGCCTCACTGCAACTGTCAGGTAATCTCAGACATAGCCTGGGGCATTCTGCCAGTGCCATAAACACCAGAGTGGAACTTTAGTATGCAGAATGTTATATGTATCAATGGAAATCCTAATTAAACAAAAAGACTGCTTACTGCAGTCACCTGGTGAGAGTGCGTCTATAGCTTTGTTTTTGCGTTTACTGTGCTATGACAGCCTTGCATGATTCCATGGTAATTGAAAGTTAATGCCGCATTTTGAAATATTCTCCAAGGAGAAAGATACATTCTGTTCCATTTGGCGGCAAATTGTCACCAAAGGAATGGCATTTCCATGGAAACGAGCAGAAGAAGGCCCTCCTCCTGAAAACCTAGTCACTTTTCCTTCCTAAATATATTTTATACAGTACACTATTTGATACATGTTCTGTTTTTCACAATAATTTGTGAGCTAGGTAAAGGAAAAGCTAAATGGAGGCTTGGTAGCAAGTAAATGATCTTGTTTCCATGTTTGCCATAGCACAAAGTAAACCGTATTCTTGATGCAATTAATGTCGTTGTCTTTGCATCAACCACAATCCCCATCGCCCTGTTGGCAGTGTCCATCATTGAGAGCACACTAAGCATTTAACTGGCAAAAGCAAGTGACATTTTGACCGCTTCGTTTAAACCATGTAATGGTTGTTTTTACAAAGTAATGGGATATTCCTTTTCAGTTACTTGACACAAAAGCCTCCTTCATTCTTTGTTGTCACTGTTGTTGTTAAATTCCTTTATGAAGCTCATTCTGAAAAAGCCAGCCTCTGCCACAGGCATGGATAAATTTGTACTTTCTATTGAATGATTATCATCTTGTCAATCTTGTTAACAGTCAAATAACAGGCTGTCAGAAAGCCTCTATTCTTCTTACGTTATTTAACATTACTCAGCATTGTTAAACAAGCAATCCCTCTGTTGGCTGGTAATAGTTTCCTCATTCTTTCTATTCCCCCACACTCTGAAGTTTATGTTGAGAGTGTTCATTTTTCTGTCAGTCTCACTGAGCAAATTGGAGTTATAAAGGTCAATTTGGAAGTGTCAGGTAAAGTCCTTGACATTTAAAAGCCATTTTGCGATCAGAGTCGAAGGCTATTACGAATGCCTCTGTCTCAAAGTCATTACCATTTTTTGAGATTAAGGGTGACTTCTGCATACATTCTGCTGTGTGCAGTATTGACAGGTGGTTACATACATTACAATATCAGATTTTTCAAACAGCAACAGATGTATTACTCTATTTTCAGAGAAGAAATACAATCTCTTGACGTCACTAATGCTCATTCTAACCAGTCCTTTGATGAAGATGTGGATCGATATCGAGAGATGTTAGGTTCCCTCTGGTGTTAATGGAATGAAACTGACTTTTCTGACTTTGAGCACACAGCAGTTGTCATTGATAAGTCAGGCGTTCTTACTGCATGTTCCCTTTCTCCCTTTGTCTCCTGAAGGCATTACAGCAAGAGATTTTATCGACTCCCATGTCGAGGGGAAGAGCAGGCTGGAGATGTTCTGGGACTTCCTGTCTGAAGCACTGTCCGTCAGAGCAGCAAGCGTCAACATTTACAGCATCGTGGACAGAGGGGAGAAAGTGGTGGACATTCACTTCTATGTGCTGAATGACCAGAGCTACGTCCGCCCAGAGAAACTGCATGCTGTTCTGGCTGCAAATAAAAAAAAGGTACATATCCCAATCTCATGCTGTCTGGGAGATTGAGATCAATGCTCATATATCAAGTGATACGCTCAGGAGAGGAGAAGCGATAACAGGGCGTCTCAGCTGCCCTTTTGCCCGTGTGAACTGCCCTGTCATGTTTTCTTGTCTGTTCCATTCATTTCGACATGTCATGCTTAACAAACCTGCTGCGATGATTCTCAAACATACCACAAGAAAACATAAAGGAAGAGAACAGTTTTATTTCATGTTTTCAAATGTAATT
>JAPMNZ010830853.1:0-10495 GCA_029875035.1 Pomatoschistus microps | reverse complement strand
CACATGGATGGATGCAGTGTGAAATGTGAATGTGAAACCATTATTGACAAAACCCAGTAAATTGAATACTTTTATTTACACTGACACATTTAAGAGCATCACATCAAATGTACATGGTGTCACTGAAGCGGCACGTTCAATAAATATAGAGCCTTTAGGGAGGAAACTTTAACAGCAAAAATAGTCTCTCTTGCTCTGCCTTTTGGACATCTTTTGTGAGCCTCATTAAAACTAAGCAGACCGGTATAAGCACTGCCAGGGTTTAAGCCAAAAAAATGTCCCAAAAGAAAGTCATTTCGGTGACCGTCACTGCGCCTCCAGTTCTGAGCACACACAGGCTACGAAAATACAGCATCAAATATTCTCAGAGTACCATCAACTTAAAATAAAATATAATACGTACATTATTATTTACATTGACAGTAGAGACAAAACTGTGAGTTCCTATACAAGGATAAGTAGTGGCACCTCTTCAAACTTTTTAAACTTTTGATACACTTGCATACACACACTGCACTCGAAGAAACAAAGTATTGGATTTCACTGATAAATTGTTAAACCAATGGGGAGAGGGCTGTCAACAATTTCCACACAACTCTGTCATTTTTAAAGTGAGAAGATGGAATGAAAGGTTTGAAGGACCCGCCCCATTCTCTCTCCCGAAGCTTCTTGATTGGTCAAAATAATTTCAAATTCTGGAGGCCCCTTGTCATTGGTTTGAGAATTTTAGTAATGCCAAGCGGAGGGACTATTTCAAAAGTATCATTGTTGGGAAATACTTAATTTACATAGTAGTGGCGTCCCATGATCAGAATTATTTCAATTAAGAGGTTGACATATCTAATTAATTAAGTCAATGAAGTCCAACAATATTGTAGAATTTAACTGACTTTATTGATTTGGTCCAAAAACACAAAGTTATGTGGAAAAGCTTGGTTAACTTTATCATTCAATTTCAAAACTTTACTTCTTAAGAGTATATACTGCATGTCCATCCATTCATACAGGACACTTACATCCAGCCGTGGGGAAGTCCTATGAACGTAGAGAAGCTTAAATCCCCAAAGCTGAACCAGGAAACAGCTGGAGGAATCTGGGAAAACTGCTACTGGCCGGACAACAATGAGACGATATTTGGGCCCATGTAGCTGTTCCACTCCTCCCCACAGTCCAATAGAAAATGGCATTCACATAACCCTGATTTTATCAACTTTATAATATAAATCTATCAACACAACAATTCCTTCATCACTGGGTTCAATGAAAGGAAAAACTAAAAAATGGCAGTACCTTTTGATGTAATGCTTCTTGTAAACAAGTCTTTTGCTGGATGTAACAACGTCAACTTTACATCTACACAAAAAGTTTAATCTCAATGTTTGCGATTCCACCTACGTCCACAAGCACATTTACAGATAGCGTACCACGTCTAAAGCCAACATATCATAACACTAAAGTTTGGTAAGCTAAGCAAATGAGCAAACTATGTTTTAAGTACATCCACTTGCCCTGTCTATTAGCTTATATTCTAGTATCTTAATCATAATTTCAACTGAATTGGCCCCCGAATATACTTGAATCTTCTTCACTTAAAACAGGTGAACAGGTGAACATAATACTGACAAAACAGGAAAACAAAACAAAACAGAAAGCTGCTTTTTATGATGTGAGAAATGATGTGGAATGTTCCTTGAAGTGCCTGAGTGCTTAATTTTCTCCAAGAACTGCACCCGGTATCACAAGTGCTACATGGATGCATGGCAGAGACATGGTAAAGTAACATAACAAGAAAGAAAAAAAAAAAAGAAACAGATCATTATGAACCAAATGCTTAAGGAAAATGTAACGGAAAAATAAAAAAAAGTTGGATTTGTCGAAACGTTTTGGAGAAAACCTTTGAGTCTATCCCGCTCTTCATCAACTCGGGAGCCATAAATAGTCTGTGAGATGTCCTCCCAGTAAAGTCACACGCACAATGAAAGCCATAGATTTTGGTCTCTGTTTCGCCTCTGTCCTGTCTAAGGCCGTAACACCACAGGTACCGGAGCAGAAATATTCTTTTACAGGCACTTTATGGGATAGCCGTGATGGGACGTCTGGTGCTAAACCCGCTGGGCTCTCAGACCGCTCCCCGCCAGGAAGACCTCATGCTGGAGCAGTAAGGGCTGTGTCTGGGGGTTGTTGTTACTCTCCGGCTTCACAGGATGGACCGAGCTGGGACTTTGGGATCCAGGCTTCTCTGTGGGCGTCGGCGTTAGCGTGAGCCTCGAGTCGAAATTCAGGTAAATCTACGGAGGGAACATAATCGGTTACATGAGTGAATGAGCAATATTTCAATTAAAATAAGAAAATATTACATTGGCGGAAAAAAATATGCCAAAGTTCTAAAGATTACACAGATTTTATACTGCTGAAAGTACAGTAAAGTGAGTTATTGAATAGTTCAAAGTTAGTAATAGGTCAAAGCATAAAAAGGACTAGTCCCATAAACAATAATATTTTAAAACATTTTGTGATAGTGCAATAGAACTATGGACTCCACAATACTGATAGTGTTCAAATATTTCTCCTCTTGGTAAACCAGAGCCACTAACGTTTGCCAAAGGACAATTGTTTAACCAATGGGGAGAGGGCTGTCGACCAAGGATTTGAGTTCCCTTATCAGTTTTAAAAATCTCTTTCCATAATATGAAAAGTTACAAACATTCACAGGACTAAAACATTTTTCCTCATGATTGAGGGGTGTTAATCATTGTTATAAACACACTTATTAGATTAGGTAAGTTAAGATACTCAATAGTTCACTTCCTCTGTATTTGACCCAGAAGGGCAGGGCTATTCAGGGCTAGAGGCCACTACAGCACTGGGGAGTCACAGACCGGAGTAAGAAAACGGCGAGACAGTGCGCAGCGTGAGCCGAGCTTAATACCACTTTTTACCCCAGCTCCCATGGAGAACTTATGTTGTTCTTCGTTTCTCTTAGCGGTCAAAATGTTATGGTTAATGTTCTTTAGATTCAAATGGTTAAAATTTGACAGAGATGCATTGTGGTCTGTTAAGCATCTGGCCTCACAGCGGGGTTCTATTGACTGGAGTGTCCTGACCAGCCACAAGTCTTCAGTTTCTTCCCACAGTCTGAAGACACTCGTTACTGTGTGGACTGGTCGCCTAAATTGCCTGTGGGATTGTAGTGAATGATCTCTCAGTGGTATACTGGCACTGGTCCAGTGTAGCCGATCCTGTACCCTGCCTCAGGCCTTCTCTCCTCTGGAATGTACCCAAATACTCCATCAGCCTTGTAAAGACTAAGTACTGGTAAATAAATGATCTGATAACATTTATAACATCTGAGCTTCACTTTTGGCCAAACACAACACAGACCTAATGTGATTTTCTGCAGATGATATCTGCTTTTTAAAGGAATAATGTGTGTAATAAATGTGTTGTTCAAAATGTTTATTAAACTCATTTTGAATTATTCAATTATGACGGATTTGTTTCAGATTATTTCAAAATATATGATCATATATATGAACCAAAAGTGGAACCGTTGGTGAGGGAGAAACCTACATGTTTAGTAGCATCTGAAAGCTGCTGTTCGATCTGTTCCACGACCTTGGTGAAGGGGGGACGTTTAACGGGGACAGGGTCCCAGCACGACCACATAATCTGATACCTGCCAAACACAAAACACATTCTTTCAATTAGTTCAAAAACACATTCTTTCAAAGAATGTAATAACTTCAAGATTCTTGAAGAATTACAGATAATGTGATTCTTTTTAGTCCCACACCCGTGTAGAATTATGTTTTATATAAAGTCTGGTCCTCAGGTTAGTCCTGATCAAGTTATGCAAGTTTGCTTTTATTCAATTCAACACATTCGTTTCAGTTTTAGACTTTAAATGAAACTTTCTCTCACATTTCATTGGGCGCAAACTCTGGGGCGTTCATCCTGTATCCTTCTTTTATCATCTTGTAGAACTTGGCGTCCACAGGCATCCCTGGATACGGGCTACTTCCTGCCATGTAAAAAGATCCACTGAAATTAAAGACTTGAAACTAACAGATGAACCAAATATTCCCACTTACCTAAAGAGAAGATTTCCCACAGCAAAATGCCATAGGACCAGACATCACTCTCAAAAGTATAGACACACTCAAAAATACTTTCTGGAGACATCCACTTCACTGGCAAACGGGCCTAAAGCAGAACCACACAAGTGTCACTTACTCTTTCCAAACATAGAAAGAGCACATGTGCTGTTTGTGTTTGGACAGGCAAGGCAGCAACAACACATATTCATCCACTTATTTTCTCCTCAGCCAATTGACAAGGGATTAGGGTAAACAATTATGTTATTATAATTCTTTGTGACTTACGTTTCCTTTGACCACATAGTTGGAGTCTGTAGTGATGTCACGGGCCAAACCAAAATCACAGATCTTAGCCACTCTCCCCTGTGTGAGAAGGATGTTTCTGGCAGCCAGGTCTCTGTGGATGCACTGGAACACACAATGACCCAAGATATTAACTTCTGACCAAACTTTTGGATGGCTGCAAAGAGGATGTCTTTTTAAAGATGTGACTTCCAGCACAATTGAAAGCACTTAGTCAAGGTTAAGACAGAAGATAACAAACAAAAATGACTGGGAAATTAGGGTTGAGACAAAATATCAGTACGCCAACATTTGGTTAGTAGTTAATGGGAGGGATATGAAATGTACAAAAACATGTTCTCCCTTGTGCCTACAAAAGTACTATGTGTGTCCCCATATTTTTTGTGGATAAATGATTTAATGACAACATACAAATTGAACAGAAACATTTATTATCGACAGAGATGATGTCATTTTCACTGGTGCTGGTGGATCCAGACTTGTGTCAAACCTTGAACATGCAGTAGCCAGTGCGGAGAACGAGGCCTTTTCCTGACCGCTGCATTTCCAGTCCTCACACAGATCCCAGACGCTGACACTGACATGCGATCTTTGTGTGCGCAGTATCTCAGCCTCGACAAGTGATTAATTTTTCAACAGCATGCTTTGACATGCATTTTAGATTCTTTTACTAGCCCTGGAAACACAATCTGTTCTTTGTGAGGAACGCTACATTTGTATTGAGTTTGCAATATCACCAATACCAACAGTTGATGGACACCGTTTATAATCGTAGAACTGAAAAGGAATTTGTGGAAATTTTGCGTATTTAAAAATATGATTTTTTTTATGTTGAAGAGCGTATTTGAAGAGTGATAGTTAAAACAAATAAATAACAATGAATTAACTATAACGTCAACTTACATTTTTGTCTACATTTTACAACAGATTAAAGTAGATAGTTGGTAGGCTTTAAACTGAATTTTAACATGGCATTGTAGCCCCTTACTAGGGATGCACCGATGCCAATTTTTTTGAAAACTGAAACGAGTTCGAGTAATTTCAGTACATACCGATACCGCTATGAGTACTGCATTGTGTTATCCCTGGGACTTCCAACATCCACTTGCCGCTAGCTTGCCGCTACCCGATACCCAATCCCAGTATTGGTGCATCCCTAACCCTTTCCATCAATGCTGCAAGTTACAGCGATAAAGGGGCCACTAAATATTGTCTTGCGGGTCGAATCTGGCCCAGGGGCCTGAGTTTTACATGTTTGCTTTCGATGGTCTATTATCAAAACTTTGTGAAATAATACACAAAATACACAACTTAATTCTTGTGAGAACTGAGTCGATGCTTACCAATTAAATTGCTAAATGGAAAAATGTACTAACATATCATACATAGGGTTATATAATCAAGGACATGGAACTGGCCGTCCACCAGGTTCCAGGAGTAAAATTCCCTTTTTGAAATCCCCAAAGGGATTAGGGAAAATGAATGATTATAAAACATTGAAAACTTGTTTGGGGCGGATATCTGGTGTGAGCTGACTACAAGATCCACATTAATATACTGTATTTGGTGGATTTTTCTGACATTAATCACTGCAAAGTTTTGTTGTAATTTATGTTTTAATGTTGGTGGATGAAACCGCTGTGCTGTGGATAGTGATGACCAGTTAGTTGGCCTACAGCAACTACAATATAATTAAATTCAATTAAATTCAATGTATTCTTGTGTTGCCCTAAATTACAACAGTGCTTATCACATAGGACCTAAAAAAACCATTACATTTGCCAACACAGATCAGAGAATCAACAGTTCAGCTGACAATAAAAACACATAGAGCCATCGGTCCAAAAGGGGCAGATGACAGTGTTCATAAATGATGATAAATCCACAAATCCATAATGTTGTTGAATGTTAAGTTAAGTGTCCTGGATCATCACCACTATCCTTCAGTTAGACCCTCTAATGGTCTAAAAGACCCTCCTGCATCAACAGGGAATTTATTGAGATTAATGCTTACATTTTTGGAGGCCAGGAACTCCATCCCTTTCGCGACCTGATACGAGAAGCTCAGGAGGTCCTCCGTGTCCAGAGACAGACCATCTTCATCAAAACACTCGCTTTCTTCATCTGCCCCAATGTACGAACCACCTGCCAATCAAACCCAACATATAATAAACGTATTGCCAGCAGCATTACACACGTGAGGGAATGGTGAATGAGTGGCTTACCGTTTCGTATGGGGCGCCTCTTCTCGGACGTTAGCGGGTGCGTGCCAGCGACAGAAGGCTTCATGCTCATGTAGCCGTTCAAGCTGTCTCTGCGAGAGGGAAAAGAGCAGTCTGTCTCAGCTAAGCACAGCATACTCCAAACGCCACGTCCAAAAGCCAAACCTACGCACGGTCTGGGGATAAACACCACCTACTACTACTACGACCACTACTACTTATGCCCTCATTTACCACTGATTCAAGGAAGTTTATGGTTTCAGCTATAGAAGTCGTTTTACAGATTACATTTTAGGGTAAGCCTGTCACAATAAATACGTATTTTGAGGTGTAGTGGGCTCAAAGTTTACATCATCTACGTATGATATCCACATGTTTTTTTATTACCATTTCCTGTAATATGATGACATTTGAGGGTTGAGTCACTTAAATTGCAATGTTTTCCCTTAATTGATCCACAATTAAGGAAAAACTGGGACACAGCAGCTCAAACAAATACATAAGAAAAAAATTAAATTGCATTCACACTTATTCAAGTGGTCTCGATTCACTTCAGAAGAAAACACAACCGTCCTCATCACAATCAGTGATTCAGAAAACAAACAGGGTGCACTTTCTTTGTGCGTTCTCCACAAATGAAGAATCTATAAGCGCGTTCACACGTTCTCCCAAGTTCACTTTAATTGGACAAATTCTGGTTCAAGTCAGGCATTTGCAGGAATATGAACTTTTGCTAATATATTCCGATGTGGTTTTACTGCAAATGGCAAATAAAATCTGAATCTGAATCTGAAACCACATTACAAAAGTCAGTACACTTCTTTTGAAAATGTGTCCCGTTATGAGGACAGCTTCTGAAGTGAATTCCAGAACACTTCGATTAGTGTGAACGGGCCTCTATCAGCCAATCCAGAACAATGCCAGGAGAATACCAGGATGGACACGCTCAAAGGTTACGCTGAGGTATGGCAGGTTTGTTCGAAGTCTAAGAAAAGACATTTCCCTTACCCATTAGCCGCTCGCTGCAGCACCAGATTGTGATAGTAACAGTCCTCCTCGTTCTTGTAACAGATGAAAAATTCTTGTTTCCGACGCAAGAAGTTGAGCAGGTCTCCAAAGCAGCAGTATTCTGTTATCACTAATGTGGGACCTGCGGGAAAACAAACACGCCTCAGGGAACGATCTCATGTAACAAAACAGCTACAAGTGTCACTCAAATGTAATGAGCTCCTCAAAGAATAAACAAACAGAAGCAAATTTCAACAAGGAGAACAAGCAGAAGTGACCCACCTCCCACAGTGCACGCTCCGAGCAGGTTGACGATGTTCATGTGGTTCCCCAAGTAACTCAGCACCTTCAGTTCAGACATCAGCGCTTCTTTCTCTGTGGAATGTGCGCTTGCTGCAGAAAATACCAAAATATAAAGATTCTTATAACGTGATAATGTATTGTACTTATGTGTGTTTGTTTGTACTTATGCAACATTCAACAATATTGATGCACATTGGTCATCTGCCCCTTATGGACCAATGGCTCTATGTGTTTTTATCGTTGCATTTCTTGTGTTTGAACTGTTTGATTCTCTGATCTGTGTTGGCAAATTCAACGGTTTTGCAAAGTCCTTCAAGATAACTACTGTTGTGATTTAGGGCTATACAAGAACACATCGAGTTTGTACCAATATATATTATTAATTAATTTGCTTATGTAATCTTCATTAAGGACACAATAAAACACTGTCCATAGATAAAAGAAAATATCCAATACACACAGTATATTGCATATTGAAAAAAAGAAAATAATCTATTGATTTCTATTCTCAATTTTACAAAGTAGGTTCTGTTAGTAGTGAGTACAAGTCTCTGTTTGGATTTGTAGTAAGTAAGTAAATATGTACTTTATTTATACAAGCCCATTTTTACAGACCAAGGTCACCCAAAGCGCTTTACAATGTTCAGAGTTCAGATATTGTTCCATTCTCTCTACGCACGGTGATGACGGAAGCGAGACGCCGAACACACTGGCGCATAAAAACCTCCAACAAACACCATCCATTCACTCACTCATTACATTCATACTTATTGTGCATGTTTTAAATGGTAAGGGGAACCGAAGCACCTGGAGGAAACCTACACAGACACGGGGAGAACATACAAACTCCTCTCAGAAAGGTCCTGTTCCGTCTGGGATTCGAACCTATTACCTTCTCGCTGAGAAGCGAGAGTGCTATCCACTCAGCCACCATGCCGGCCTAAAGAAATGTCAAAATATGAATGTGTATGTGTGTTCTTACATTTCAACATCTTCACTGCCACAGTCATGACTGAGTCTTCTTTGGAGAGGCCGTACGCTCTTGCCTCCACCACTTTTCCAAACGCTCCAGATCCCAAAGTCTTCCCTATGAAAATACCAAGATGTTACGAAGGAGCGGCCTTTTCCCAGAAGCTGGCAGGAAGCCATGTTTCAGAGAGATCCGTTTGTGCCCTGAGGCGGTTAATGTAGCACCTGGACGCGCTGGATCCTGTTAGAGAAGCTTAACTAAAACAACTGCACCTAGAATCAACAGCGACAAAGGGACGGCACCAACTGTGGAACCGGTTTAGGGCACTGACCAGTGACATGAGTTAATGTAGCGGCAAAATGTAAACAGTGTCTATCAGTCGCAGCAGAGCAATAACATCGCAGTGTTGTGATGACTGGTAATGTCCTATTGGACAACCAGTATTTCTGATTATTACCGCACTAGAATGTCGAGACAAGCTGTGGTCATGACAGGATACGAAATTTAAATGTTTGATTGTTTTTGATCAGCGACAGACGAGAGCACAATAAGCATTTTATATTGGCTTTTGTTTTGATTTATGAATGACAGATCTAATTAACTCAGTTGGCCTGGGAACACTCTGGGATTCCCATCGATAAACTGATAAACTGGAGTGTGCAAGGAGAAGATCGTCTGGATGACTCTCTACCTTTCCTGCAACCCGCCAACGGATAAAACAGAAGAAAACGCATCATCTATGGATTCGTCTCAATGAATCTGCTTCCGAAGCAGAGACGCACTTGTATAAAATATATTGCTTGAGCTACGTTGCTACGAGTATGTGTTGCGTGCTACATTAGCCATGCTGTGTGTATCTCTCATGCACTGCGATAAAAAGTTGTTTTGTTTCTGAAACTTAGATTATAATGATCAAAAGCATGAGATAAAGAGGGGGGGGGGGATAATAGCAAAGACAAGCGTTTAAAGTGAGTCTAATATTAAAGCTGATAACCATGTGGAATAGACACATGCGTGAAGAGAAGAAATGTTCTTTCTCCTAAACGCGTGAGAGTGACTCTGCTTGAGCCCCACACACTGCTGCTGTCACATGATGTCTGTCACTTCAGATACAGATCTTTTTTTGACGATTATTTTTTCATGCAACCCCCAAACCTGAGCATCTACTCTGTCACATCGTTCCTCATGAGTGACTTACCAAACTGCAGGTTATTCCGAGGAAACTCCCACTGGTGATCGTACGGTAGCTGGGTGGGGTCAATATACACATAGTTGTTTCCGTGCACGCCCTCAATAACTTTCCACTGGATCTGATATTTGGGTTTCTGTGGAGAGGCATTTGTTACTATGAATCTTTACGGTATGATTGTGAATATGATTAAGTTTTACCTTTAAGTACTTGTAGAAGAGCGCGATGAGGACCAGACAGAGGAATGCCGCTGCTGACGCTGTGCCAATGAGCAAGGGCGCGAACAAATCATGAGGGACTGTCTTCTCTGCAAGCAAACAGCCCAACAATGAATTTAGGTCAATAACAATCGTAGTAAAATAGCAGCTGCTGTACAGAGATAGCTGCAGGATGTAAGTCTTCA
>JAPMNZ010830828.1:0-11298 GCA_029875035.1 Pomatoschistus microps | reverse complement strand
TATTATTATTATTATTATTATTATTATTATTATTATTATTATTATTATTATTATTATTATTATTATTATTATTATTATTATTATTAAACAGAACAGCTCTGGTAAGCAAAGCGTCAGTCTTCATGGGACAATAAGAAATGACTCCAAAGCAGTTTCAGTCCTATCTGTAATTAAATGCATGAAACATTCAATTACAGCTAGGACTGAAAGCTAATTATTGAGAAAGAACTATACAAGATAGGATTGATTGATGTCACATCGAAAACACAACATGCCAGTGAGTCAACAGTGATCTAAAGTCAACGTTCTCAAACACACACACACATGCAGGCCTGTGACGTTGGCTGGGATCTACTCGAGTACATGGATGAATACTACTGTCAAAATTTCAACTCTAAACAAAGGGGAGGAAGGAAGTTGAATCCCAACCAGGAAAGATGCATCATACATCTTTCCGTTGAAATTGCTTTGTTTTTTACTCACATACAAAAGACTGACGCAAAACCATAGAACAATAATAGCATGTCTTGTTGACGACCACTATAGAAAATAAATAAAATACTTACTCGATGTCAGCCAACTTTATGAGCAGGCCCATTCGAATGGAGGGAGAAAAATCAACTAAAGAGAAACAGACAATGATCTTTTGTCCACTTTAAAACATAATATCAGTGATTAGAAGCCTCTTACCTCTGTGTATGAGCATATGGACCTCAGTCAGAATATCATGCAGTGCCAAGCCTTTCAGTGTCTTCAGTTGGAGAATCTCTGAATACAGTCATCAAGGATTCAATCATATCAAACACGCCTTATTGTAAATACAAGCATTATTTATCCATATTTGGTGCACACGAAGGATACGATTATAAGCTGTGGAAAAATTCTGGTTGAGTGACCAATCGAGGATGTTAGCGATATCAGAGCGAAGAGGGTGACCAGTGCATGTGTAGACCGTGTCCTCGCTGACCTTCCCATATGCCATACTGGTGCTCTACGTACAAACAAGAACAAATGTTATTCTTGAGCTGGACAGACCTTTTTTAATCAAATGCTACAATGATGCACACTGGGGTAGTCTTGCACAGTTTTTCCAATGTGGTTTTACTGCAAATAAATGAATCTGAATCTGATTTCTATTGTAGAGAAATTATTAGTTAAAAGATTTGGACTATTGTGTGTATAGGAGACAAAATAGTTATTGTAACGAGTCTAAATAAATAACTTACTTGTAATATGTTCAGAGATCTTCTCATATCCCCGGAAGATAATGTAACGATCGCCTTCATTCCATCTGGAGTTATGTCAATGCTGCAACAACCATCAAAGCACATCACAATCACATCGATTCACTTCAGACGACAACACACAGGATATAGTTAAAATAAGACGCACTTCTCTTCTTTGATGACATGTTCCAGGCGTGGGATCATCTGCTCAGGGACCAAAGGGCCAAAGCGAAATCTGGTGCAGCGAGACTGTAGAGCAGGGATGATTTTGGACAGATAGTTGCAGATCAAACAAAATCGGGTATTCTCCGTGAATTTCTCAATTACTAGAATGAGAAAAACAAGCAAAGGTATATTCATTGATCAACATATATGATTTGTGTACAAATGCAGGAATTAATAAACATAATACTATTGTTGTAGTCTGGGAAACATGAAGTTCAACACATTTTTCCAAATATATTCTGACCTTTATAGTGATGCAATTTTTGATAAGTTTTAAAAGTCTAATTTTGTTCAGAGAAAAAATAACAGTTTAAGTAATTATTCCATACATGATTCACAAATATATCAGAAAATATTTATTTCTAGCTAACCTATAGTACAATTTGTTTTCTCTAATAAATAAAAGAATCACTGCAAAATATGTTAAATACATATAAAATACTAATAGTAGTTGCTTGTATGTTCCTAAATTCAGTGATAACCTTATCTTTAATCTCTTTTTTTTGGAAACTACTACTAATTACAGTCTTTGCATTTGTTAGTTGCAACCACACAAATTGCTATTTTGATTCGATTGTACTTAATTATGCAGCCATAACTTATGGATATTTGTCAGGCACAATTGAGATTATTTATTGATTAGTTATTTGCACCGAGGTCTACATCCTCAGCCTGTGTCTGGGGAGCTGCTGAACAGTGCAATTGCTCAGTGGGCAATGCCTCAGTGAACAGATGGTTTACCTCGTCGCAAAGCATTCTGGGCATCCTGGGTCATGGCATCAGCCTCATCGAGTATAACCAACTTGAAACCTTTCCTAATAAAGCAGAAATGTCACTGCAAGATATATAAAGTTTGCAGAAGAATAATACCAGTAATAAAATATCTTACTTAAAAATGGTCCTTGTGCTGGCAAAACTGAGAACTGGCCCTCGCACTACATCAATACCTCTATCATCAGATGCATTGAGCTGTTTTCATAACGACAGAACTTAGTGAGATTCTGCACATACTGACGACTTCACATCAGTGAAATGTACCTCTAAAACCATGGAAGTGAACTCCTTGTCCTTGTACAGCTGTTTGGCACAGGCCAGGATGGTGGACGTTTTGCCTGTTCCTGGAGGTCCATAGAACAAGAGGTGGGGGAGTCTGTCCTCAGTAATAAACTTTTGAACTGGAAATGCAGATTTCGATCAGAAATAGTACATGTACCAAATGATACAGTGGGTATTAGACGCTTACTCACTAGTGCTAAGAATATCTTTATGAGAAATCAAGTCATCCAGAGTCTGGGGTCTGTACTTTTCAACCCTGTGAAAAAAACATGCCCTTATAACACATTGTACATATTGACAAGTGTCCAAACTTCTACAAATCCAACGCATGATGAACACAGGGCTACACTTTTAGCATAAGCATCATGTAAGCTACTGCCTCTGTACTCGTGGTTTGACTCACCAGGGCAGGTTTCTTTGTTGTTGTGACGCTTTGCTACTTGTTGACGCCATAGTTGAACTAAAGTGTAGTGACAGAGAAGGATGGACGAAGCTAAAGGCAGATATTTAGTTTGTTCTTCGCAAAGGAAGCAGCTTTGGCGCGTTCTGTGACAAAATCTGCGCCCTACGTCATTACGTATCACCAATGACAGCGCAGAGGGGCGTGGCAAGCACGACAAGATGAAAACAAGAAAAAAGTGATTAAATAATCAATATTGACAAGTTGTACTATTGAATCATAATAATAATTAACAACTATAATAATACAAATACAAGGAAAGTCTATTTGTATAGCACAGTGCATGCACTAGCCAACTAAAACTCATACTAAGAATATAATAATGGATGATGATGATAAGAATGACAATAATTTTCATAACAACAATAATCATATAACAGTAATGATAACACACACAAAAATATATAATAATAATTATAATTACAATATTGTTTTATATATATATATATATATATATAATAACAACAATAATTATAATAATAATTATTATTATTATTATTATAACGATAGTAATAATCCCAGACTATATCTTTCTGGGCAACAAACAACATTCTTATTAGTGTCTCTTAATGTCTCTCATTGTTTTATTTGTGAGAGTGGAGATCAAACTGGCGCTGATTCAACCCAGAATGTTTGATTTGACTGGTAAAATCTTATCTTAAATCTGATCTTTCACATTTCCAGGAGTTTGGTGATTAGCTGATCTAACACAAAACTAATCTTCCATTCCCTGGGGCTATACCGTAAAGCCAAATAAAAGTCTTTACATGTCAGTTGTCTATTGCTGAGCCATTTCTTGAGTTTGTTCACTGATGGGGACTGCATGTAACCATCCCAGGACTTTCTTCTGGAATGTGAAGTTGAGTTCCGTCTTCATAATAATGTTGGTCTTGATCTTCCATACACTGAGACTATACCAAACAGACCATATAAATACCTTTGGATGTGTTTTTTCTCTTTAAATGCAGTGCCTTGGCTTCTGCAGCAGCCTGCCTCCCATGACCATAGTAGACCGTATGCCCGTGACAGGTGCTCGCGCAGGCCTGGATACAGCGCTCTCACGGATCTCGCGAGAGCGGCCCCTCACGGTGGAGCCTGGGCAATGCGATGCTGTTGCTGTGGATTTGATTGACAGGAAACATGTCGGTGTGGTGGGAGCAAACAGGGATGCAGCTGCTGCCAAGGGATACAGGGAGTACCTCGCACCAGCACCTTTAAACAGCGGGCTGCGATGCGCCCCAACGCTGCTCTTTTGTTCGATGTAAAACCGAGGGCCACCCCATGGATGCTGTGGCGAACCGCGTAGCAGGCAGCCGCTCGCTCTCTTCACATTGTGTTTGATTTAGCTACAAGCAGAGACACCTTGATGAAACAGCAGGAACTACGAGCACTGTTGTTGCAATGGAGTCGACTGTGTCACGGCTCCAACCGCGTCTGTAAACCCACAACACCTCGCTCCATGGCGTTCTGCAGGTTTCCTTTCTGAAACACATTTTGATTTCCCACTGGGGGGCTTTATTTTATTTATTTAGTGTTTTATTTTTTTTTATTTTTTTGCTTTTTGATTTGTTCTTCAAAGTGCAAAGAGAAAATAACGACCACTGCCCGCAAATTATGAACGAGGAGATGACCAAAAGCGAGGAGCAGCATCTTAGTTTGCAGAAAGCCTTGCAGCAGTGCGAGTTGGTGCAGAACATGATAGACATAAGCATTTCTAGTTTGGAGGGTTTACGGACCAAATGTGCCACATCCAACGACTTGACGCAAAAAGAGATCCGAACGCTGGAGGTAAGCCCCGGGATGATTGCGTTGTGCGTCTGTTTTCTACCGTGCTCTCACTATGCATAACTGTTTACCTGTTTCCTCCACAAACCTCCAGCGTGCCCTAATGTGTGTCTTCTGAGCTGTGTATGTTGTGCAGTGCAATAAATCAGAGGCTACGGGACTGCAGTGGGCTGTTATAGACTTGCGCATTCTGCAGGTGGCGAGGGGAAGAGAAGGTTCCTCTCCTCCATCAGAATAGGATGAGAGACAGTGGAGCTGATGCCGTGTTTTTCACTCCATTCGATGTGTGCCAGTGTAGCCTGCGCATCTGTAGCTATAGTTGTAACCAGGCCTAGGCGTTATGCAAGAAGGCCACATCACTCATATCACCAAATCTCCTTATCTGCCTAATTGGCCCGTGTGGTATCCCGAAAATTGGGTTACGTAATAGCTATTAGATTACCCCAGGATAGTGTTTGACATGTGGGATCTTTAAAAACACTTAGGCCTGTGTAGCACCCCCATTGCCAATGAAAGCATATAAAAACATGTGTCATAAACTGTGATAATGTCATTGACCACTCACAAGAGCACACAGCAGACACAGACCTGCAAGAATGTCCACACTGGTGCCCCAGGAGATGAAAACAAATAGCATTAAGAGCGATAACCGTGTCATAAACTCAACTCTGAGTGTCTGTGTGCATGGGCCATCCCATCACAACACTCTACCTGTACTACAGGAATAAAAAGTATCTCCAACACTTAGACATTGTGCAATTATGACTTTCACTCAAATCACTGTGTTTGTGCCAATATAAAACAAATAATAATACTAATACATGCATAAATGAGAAAGTATGGAAGTTTGTGAATTGCTCCTCTTGCCTGCTTTTTGGGAGTTACCTGTTGTTCAGCCATATTTTGAGTTTGGACTCCATGTAAACCATCTCAGGACCTTCTTGTTGAGCGTGGAGTTGACTTCTGTCTTATTCATGATGTCTGTTCTTGATCGAGACATGGCATAGCAGTAGTTTTCTTCTGATTTGAAATAATTGTGGATATTATTGTAATACAAACTACTGTGGTCAGTAACAGTGGGGCTAAAAAGGCAGTTAAAGCGTTAAAATGTGATTGACATTTGCTCGATCAATATTATAAAGTTGTGTGATTCTGGCTGGTCAGGCGAGCACTTAGAAAAAAAATAAAAATAGAACAGTCCTTAATTTTCATCACACATTACCACAATATTTGGCTGGAAGAGGGATTCCAGCCGTTCTGTGATAGCCTCAGTGCTACTGTGTTTAGTATTGCTCACTAAAAATCATCAGAGAGGTCAGAGAGGAAGTTGTGGAGAAGTTTAAAGAATTCAAATGAGTATGGCAACACTGCAAACCTACCAAAACATGGCCGCCCACCTAAACTCACAAGCCAAGAGAGCTCTGATCAGAAATGCATCTGTTTCCCTGCAACAAGTTGACTCTGAATGAGCTGAGCTGGAGGGGAATCTGTACATGGGGCAAATATTAATCATACACTACACCAATCTGGCTGATATGCACAAGAGGCAAGAAGACATTTAATGAATAAGTATTCCTAAGAAACTGCCAACATGTGGAAGAAGGTGATGTGGGCAGATGAGACCAAAATCTAACTTAATGTACGGCTCAAAACTAACACTTCTCATCATCCTCAGTTGTAAAAGAAGGTGGTGGCAGCATGTTACTGTGGGGCTGCTTTTCTTCAACAGGGACAGGGGTAATTGTAAAAACTGATTGGAACAAGGATGGAGTCAAATAGAAGGCAATCTTGCTGGAGTCAAAACACTTGAGGCTGGTGTGGAGATGTACCTTTCAGCAGGACAAAAACCCTGAACATAAAATCAGAGCAACAAGAAAATGGTTTTTAAAAAAAGATAATCTAGTAAATTAGAATTGTTAGAATGGCCCAGGCAAAGTCCAGACCTGAATCCAGTTGAGAATCTTTGGAAAGACCTGAAAACTGTTCTCAAACACTCTCCATCTAATCTGACAGTTTGTTTTGTGCAGACGAATAGGCAAAAACTTTCAGTCTCTAAAAGTGCAAGCCTCGTGGAGTTATACCTCCAAAGACCTGATGTTATGTAGGAAAGTATGGGCTCCTCAAAGTATTCACTCATGTTGTAGAAATACTTTTCAGTCTCTTACAGTTTTATTTATGTAAACAAATAAATCAAAAGCATGTGTCATTTTGCTTTCACTTTCACAGTTGTTGTTACTTAGTTGTGTTTTTTTTTCTGTGTGTGGTCCTCAAACATGACACAGGCCTCCTGCCGCTAAAGTCACTCACTGCAATAGTGCAGTAAGTTTTATACAGAGTTGGTAAAAGTACTTATACTTAAGTAAACATATAAACGTATAAAGCTGTACTTACGTAAGAAAAAAAAAGGTAAAATAAATTTGAGCAATTGATGGACAATACATTTATTTTACACTTTTGAAGCGTTGAAACATTTCAACATTATTCTTGTAAATAAATGTTTCACACTGACAATAAAAACAATTATGTAGAACAACTGGATATCTGAACTCAAAAGTGCGGCTAACCACAAAGAATTATGTCACTTTGAAGCTTGGCTCATCACTTAGAACCATCTATAAAGTTACTAGTAACTATTTTCATTTCAATAGGAGTCATAAATATGTAGGTTTACATCTAAGGAGTTACATTTAAAAGTTGTTAGTAAAATAAAGTACTGATTCCAGTTGAAACTTTGTTTAAAGTTTCTAAATGCTGAAATCAGCTTTGTTTTCAATCTGAGAGAACAGTAGTTACTCTGGTTATTGGTTATTGGAGTAAGGTTCCCTGTTTGTCGTCATTGTTGTTAATTGTGTGTCTTTGAGGGAAGTGTAGCCCTTCAGCTCTGCAGCAGCTGCAAGATCTGAACTTGAGGTGGGTTCACAAACCACATCGAAACTTTCTTCTATGTTTTACTGATCACAATGTTAACATGATCGTACATTCAGTCTATTAAAAATGAAATGCTGCTGAAGTGACTGCCATCACCTTTAAAACATCACCTTTAAATGAATAGATGCCTGAAGATAAGTGAAAAAGTAGGAACAATGTTTTAGTACAGTTTGATTTCTCAGATTCTTTGTTTATTTTTTACTTCAGTGTGGCCGCACTGAAGGCCACAAACTGATTTTGCAATTAAAAAAATCCTAGAATCCTAGAAGTGAGATTGTCAGTCATGTGATGAAAACTTGTTGCACTACTATTCACACTTCTATTGACACTTCTTATTGCCACTTTCTAATTGCCTAAAACACATTATTATATATGTTCCTGCATTAACATGTTTGCACATTTCTTACTTTTTGCACAATTCTTCAGTCTTCTATCCATGCCAAATGTGACATGTACATTTCTCCTGTTGTGAGAATAATAAAGCTTATCTTATCTTAGATTGAATAAGCGCTAGTCTCTCTGGGTCTCTGTGAAGCAGGTACAAACCAGTGTAGCTGACGTAACTTCCTTCCATACATGTAAAAGAGTCACCTCTCGCTCTCTCTGCAGTGGCCTTTTCACAAGTTTGTGACCACATCTTAGAGCGAGAAGAGCAGAGGGACGAAAACAGAAACAAAATCAAGGACAAAATCCTGCTTCCATTCTATGATCTGCATCTCCTCTAAAACGTTTCCATGTAAACATTGCACGGAAGGTTCCTGTGAGGCACCTGGAAATCCTCCCATAATGTTTGAGTCATGATTTGAATAAACAAACAAACAAACTCAGGTGATCACATAACCCCTACCTGTAGCAGCGTCGGAGGTAATGATGTAATTGTTTAATGCACATTTGTCATACTTCAGGATCAAATACAACTGTTACATATAGTGTAGATCTGTATGGCATTGTAATGAGATCATACGTAGGCAAAAGAGTGGTAAAACAATTCGTTCCAAATACTTCAGATTTAGATTCAATTATTTGCCATTTGCAGTAAAACCACTTTGGAATAAATCTGCAAAAGTCCCACGGGGTGCACAAGACAAGTAGATGAATAAAACAACTGAGGGATTTTATATTTTATATTTTCAGCACTTTGAGTTGCCTTGTGTATGAATTGTGCTATACAAATAAACTTGACTTGCCTTGCCTTGCCTTAAAAAAAGATTAAAAGTACGGAAATAAAACAGACAAAACAGTAAACAATTGTCACTGTGAAATGGATCAAGCTAAAACAGTTTCAAGACAAGTGCAAGATCCTTAAAGTGCTCTGTTTAAACTACAAACTGCAAAATCTAAATCTGCTTGTGGCTAAAATAAAATAAGGACGAAACCTCACCATCATTAGTCTAAAGCCTGAAATTGAATTTATGCCGTTCTCACTTTTAACTATTCTGAATTTGTGAGCTGTAGTGTGAGAGATCCTTTTTGTTCAGAAATGTGAGTGAACTGTGATTTCTGCAGCTGATGTTGCTCCGTGGCGTTAACTGTTCCTCGGGTATAATAAAGTTATTATCCTATTTCCACTATATCCTTTTCATCAGAATCAGAATCAGAATCCGTTTTATTGCCATGTGAGTAACAGGAAGTCACAAACTAGGAAATTGCTTGCAAATCAGAATAAAATCAAAGGCATGCATAAATAACAGTTATTGTCTTCCAGGCTTTAGCCTCATACACTCCTTTGTAATTCCCCATCAACATTAATCAGCATTCTTTATCCTTTTGTTTTATTTTCTTGATTTTCTTGATTTTTTGGATTTTCTTGATATATTGTTTGAGGTCATTTTTTCCTGCATCAGATTTTTGGTTCTTTGAGAAGTGTTCCCTCGGTCGTAGTGATGGGTCCGACAGGCCACAGGCTGGTGCAGAAACAGCGCCCTCGCTCACTAGTGTATTTGTGACTACTTGGCTGAAGGGGTATACAGGTTTCCATTAATATCATTATGCATTGTGGAGAGTCTCCCTTGGTTACACGCTGAATGATCTTTGTGCGAGGGCTTTGTGGAGCTTCAAACACATGGCGCACGTGACGTCATTTGTTGTATTTTTACTAAAACACAATGTCGCACAAGTGCAGTGTGCCGTCTGTACTGTAAACAGAACACACTTTTCACACGTTAAGAGCAACAGTTAGAGCAGGATTTCAATGAGATTATATTTGTCGTCTTTAAAGGGAGGTCAATATAAAAGCTGATTGAAATAAGGGAACGGCAAACTACTAGAGCAGATGGTTTAAAAGTGTGGAGCAGAATGGTACAAGACACATGGGAAGTATTTAAAAGCCTGAGATGGAGGAGTTGTGATCCTGCCTACTTCACACCTCCACACACCTGGGTAATGGCTGTGTAAAGTAGGTGTCAGTTTTGGACTGTCTGTTGAGGAAGATGCAACAATTACCACTCACAATATTTTAAATAGCAGCCACTATTCTTGGGGCAGGTAAAGACTAGTTTGGTTTTAACACTTAATTAATTACCAAACTTTGACGTAGGAACAGATTTTCAAACTTTTAGATTTAAACTTTGTATGAGCTAAGGCTTTTTCCTGAATCTTCCAGTGAGGAAACATGTTTTTGATCCATCGCACAGAATACACAGGAACATATTTTAGATTTTTTGGAGAAAACCAGAGGCTTCAGCAAACTGCTCATCATAATGCAATATAATATATATCATTTGAAATGTCAAAATCTACGTTCCCAATACAGGGAAAAGCAATCAACACCAGAACACACGTTTACAGTGAAATGATGAAATCCCATTTTATGTATACATTCTGTGGATGTTTGGTGCTTATACGATAGGTATCTATTCTATCGATTCTTCTTGTGATGAAGGAATGAGTAATATGTTAACTGTTTTTTTAAATTTGTTAATGACATTATAAAGGAAAAGTATGATTCATCGGAAAATAAAATAAACCTAAAATATAGTGTTTGATTTAAAAAAAAGTCTTGAATACAAAATCAGAGAGTTGCCTTCAGGACAGTGTCAGTACAACACAGGATAGTTGCTGTGCGCTTGATGTGCAACAGCTACAGTTTTAATAGTAAACACAAAACTATTAATCAAGACAACATTAGGTTTATTAACCTTTAGACACCAGCTCTTTTTTGAGACATAAAAAGTGGAATAGACAAAAATTTACATCTTGTAACGTTTTAAGAGATAATGGACGACTTCAATCAAAAAGGGAAATACATATAGTATAAGAAATGAAGGGAGATGTTTGTGGGAGGCCAAGTCACTGTATAGAAAGTGTCCTGGATTTAGGAGCTTGTGTAGCAAACAAAACAAAAAAACATAGGGCTGTCCTTGATTCAGAAGTGTTAGCTTCTACTGTTGTTGTCTATAGAACTCATCAGTAACACACAATTACTGCTGATTTGAAACAGAGCATAATAATACACTTATGTGAATTATGCTATATGTGTTGCGCTGCAGTTGCTCTTTACATCATTACTATCATGTATAGTTGTATACAACAGCACGGGCGGCACGGTGGCTGAGTGGATAGCACTCTCGCCTCTCAGCAAGAAGGTCCTGGGTTCGAATCCCGGTCGGACCAGGGCCT
>JAPMNZ010830818.1:0-10790 GCA_029875035.1 Pomatoschistus microps | reverse complement strand
ACAGAGCACCAGCCCCTCACTGATCCTCCTGCAGGTGGTGAGTCCACAGGAGCCTTGATCTTTCAGCGGGGGCTTCAGGCAAAGTGGGGTGAAGTGTCTTGCCCAAGGACACAACGACAGCAGACATCAGTGGAAATCGTGAAGTAGGTGGGCTCAAACCCACAACTCGCTCAAAGGCCAATGCTCTACCAACTGAGCCACTGTCGCCCCATCCAACACCAAATATATTAGGCTTCATTTTTTGTATCCAAGTGAAAAGAATAACATCTAAAATAGCATTCTAAATAACTTCTCAATTAATAAAGAGATGAATCAATAAATGGTTCTGATATCTTTCAGTTACAGCCCTAGAATTATGCGGCGTATGTTGCTGTATAGAAATGATTCCCTTTGTTCATACAGTATGTATTGTAAATGTGTTGTCACTAAAACAGCATCATGATCATGAACAACGTCCTCATACACTGTATAAAAGGTTTTTGACAGCTGGATTTCACATCATTTAAATCTTTATCTACCTTTATACCTTTATCTACCTTTATACCCAAAATGACTTTTATATTTTAAAAAAAGTAAATGGAACAGTGACACTCTCCAACAGTTTACCTTGATCTGGGTGTCGACGTTGAGCAGAGTGAACAGTGTGTTCATGTCTATTAGGGCTTGTCTCGTCTCTCTGTAAACGGTTCCCAGGAAGTTGAGCGGGAGAGAGATCTGGAAGAGCAGGCCATTCACCATCACCAGATCCCCCACTGTCATTGTGCCTACACAACAACACAACATAAGATGACACACTTTATCATCTATTGAAACTACAGAGGCTCGGAGACCGCGTCGAAAAAGTAAATACTGTTCTTTCAAACCCTGAAAGCAGACAAAAGCCAAAACTGTCCAAATCCTTTTACACCTACTGTGATTTCATTTTCTGCATCAAGCCCTGTTTCTTTTCTATTCTTGACACTTTCCTTGCTGTGTTTTTTTTCCCATTTAGTTTCTATTATTCCGATCACTTGGGGGTTTACTTGCAGTTTTCTCACTGTCAGCCTGACGTTTGAGTAATGCATTTTTCTGCGTATGTGTTTCTGTCACCGATCCTACGCATAAAAGGAACCGCACAACATAATGTTGATACACACTTTAAAGGTAATCATCATGATCTCATCAAAGCTCAACAAACCACGGCTTTGTCTTTTTTAACTGTGAATAGAAAAAGGGTTGACTCACCAGCGGCGATTCCTTTGCTGGCTAACAACATAATGGCCGTGAGGCCCACACTGAAGATGGCACTTTGGCCAAAGTTGAGCATGGCCAACGTGGACGTGGTTTTCAAAGACGATGACTCGTAGAGCTTTAGGTAGGAATCGTATCGTTCAGCCTCATACTTCTCGTTATTGAAATACTGCAACAAGTAAAGAAGGAACAGATGAAACAAGCTCACTAGGAAAGTGAGTCAAAACAACACAAATTATTAAAAACATTTGAAGGTAAGGAATTGTATTTATAGGCCTCATTTGCATTGATATGTATGCACAAAAACTGTAAATACTATAATTTTATGTTCTGTGAATCACATGCAATCAGTCTTAACTATGTTTGTCTCAAAACAAGCTGTTTCTTTATCAAATAAATACAGAGCATTGGAAACATTAACTACAACATCAACACATCTCTTTAACTCTGCTGCCAATTACCTAATGCTGCGTGTTTAGTTAACACTTGTTTTGCCACTATAGTTAAGTGGGCTGTGTGCTTCTCCTGCTCACAGCACTGGACCAGTGCTGCCACAAAAAGCAGATACAGTTGAATATAAGAAAAACAGGAAACAAAAAGAGGGAAAGTGGCACACGGAGGACAAGCTGAAGCAGGCACTGTGTTGTGTTCAGGTTCCCAGCCAGCCCTTTGTGAAAGTGGAACGGATTTCTGAGTGGGCGGAGATCTAATTACATATGCACCCTCACATCCAGAGTGATGCTAAATCAGGCTGCATTGACACAGATGACACGTTAAAGAAAAACAAGACGCAATATAATGCATCCAGTAAAATACTTAAGATGCATTAAACACATCCAAACAGAAATAACCCATCATTTCATTAGCTCATGTACATACAAAATATATGAGAATTATATTCTTCTATCTACTCCTTTCTGATCATGGAAATGTTTGCATGATTCGAGAAAAACGTACTTGTACAACTATGCCTTTTCATGAAAAGAATACAAAGAACCAAACCTAACCCAAGCTTGGTCTGACTGGCACATCCAAAAATTGTTCTACAGTATCACAAAACAAAATGGGGCCAATAAAACAACTGTACAACACTGTTTCATATTGAAGTGGAATCTATAACTGCAAGCAACTGTTGAGCTGTTAAGAGTTCAGCGTATGCGTGCATTTGCCAGACCATTGCTTTAACCACAACATTTAGGTATGACACGTTTTTCACAGTGTAACTATGAAGAAAGGCCTTTTTCATCAGGTGAGGAATTTCATTTAAGCCTTATTGAGAGTTTGTCCTTTACATTCATGTAGCATTCTGCACACAAGAAAACTGATAATAAAGCAGGTGACGGCGCATGTCCAATGAACTCTGACTTACCTTGACAGTTTCATAGTTCAGAAGAGAGTCTATTGCAGCATTTCCGGCATCATTGTCTGCTTTATTCATCTCAATACGGAACCGGGTCCTGTGTGCAAATAAGACCATAGTACAATAGCAGTTACTTGTGTGTACTGTTAGCATATTGTCAGAGCAAAGTAGATTTAGTTACCTCCACTGAGTTACCAGAATGGTGAAGGCAGTGTACGCTGATAAAGTACCCAAGGCTACTGCAGCAAACTGTCCACCACATTTGTAATACTGTGGAGAGAGACCTCAGTCAGCCTAGCGTCCTTTCATGCTCTAAATGACTTCTGCACACATCAACGCACTAGGCCTTGACATCAGTATCACAAGGCCATTTCAAAGTGTTCAGATCATTCCTATATTAAATTGAGTGTTACAAATGGAGCAAAAAGAAGAAAGGAAATAATCATGCAAATACTCAGGATGTCCTCGTTACACACAAGGCGACATCATTACTCGCGGAGCTGTGCAGGGGCTTCTTTCACTACCGTCCAGACAGATACCTTTTAATTACCCTGCTTTGTCATTAATGTAATATGCCCCATTGTGCAGGGTTATGTCCTAGAATGAATTGATATAAATTTTAGAAAAAGTCTGAGGTTTGCAGGCAAGAAGATCGATGCGACCCAACACAAAATGATTGATTTTTAGCTTGGTCAGATCATGAGTTTACATAAAATCCATTGTAGTCCTTTGAAGTAACAGCATTTTGATATTGTAATACACATGTAAATATCGTGTAAAGACATTAAAACAATAATAGTTGTGTGTGTTATTTGAGTGACTTACGAGAATGGCACTGACAAGACCCATCTCAAACACTGTAGGTCCCAGATTGAAAACCAGAGCGCTGAGGACAAAGGAGATGCCTCTTGTGCCGCGGTCAATGGCTTTGGACAGTGCTCCTGTTTGGCGGCTGAGATGAAAACCCAGGTCCAGACTGTGCAAGTGAAGGAAGACATTCTTAGCAATTCTGCGGATGGAGCTCTGGGCCACTTTGCCGAACACAGTGTTCCTCAGCTCATTGAAGAGGGCCGCACAAGCCCGTGACGCACCATCTGGGAGAGTGAAGAAACAGACTCTTTAGCGCACCTGCTGTGAAAGGCATGGACTATCCAACAGGGACTGGTGCTATCAGGACTAAATCTATCTTCACTCAGAAATGTTAGAGAGCACTCAAAGGTGGTGTGTATTTTGACCTGTCCCTGTCTGTGTTTATCCAAGACAAATAGCAAAAGTTGAGGCACTTCAATCTTGATCAAGCCTAAAGTAAAGAAGATGTTCTTTCACACAGAGTATCTAGAGGGCCTGCAGAGCAGTGGCAGTGCCTCCACTCACCTCTGTAATAACAGAGATGGACATTGTGGATGGCTCATGACACAGTAGTGCTCTACAGAAGCACAGGAACATTGCACATTTGGACAAAGGGTGTGCTGATTTATAATTGACATAAACAACCATTCAAACAAAAAATGGACACCTTTAATTCTGATTCTAATCCATAAAATTCTTATGGGGAGATAGATGTATGTGATAATTTGTTATAAAATGTTTCCTTCTTAGTACATTTTCACCTGTGTGAATAATGAACCGAGACGAAAGTCGGGCCATAATTGTTCTGTCTGTCGATTTTCATGGGGCTATAATGTGGCGTTAAATGGGAATACTCATCTAATGAACAACGTGTCCAGATATGACAAGGAAGGATAAGCACAGCAAAACCGTTTCAGATAAATTAAACATTACCCATCATGTATCAAGCGTTTAGCCTTGGCATGCAAAGACACACTACTATATTATGTACGTTTCATTTTTTGTGGTTCTATATTTTCCCTTAGGCCAATGTGGCTACATAGATCTGTGCTCCAAGGTCCACTTCATGTATATCTCTTCAAACCCGCACAGGCTACAGCTAACCTGGAGACCATCTTACATTTACATTCTGGAAGAATGGGCACAAAGAATAGATTGCATGTGCATGTATGGATGCATATATCAAACTATACATATGGTACTAAATATTTTCCTCATTCAGGTAGTTCTTTGAGCTGGACATACCTAGGAATTATTATGAATTGTGAGATTTAGATGTTAAACCTCTAACTGGGAAATATAAGTACAAATACTAAAGATGGTCAAAGCCCAATCAAATTTAAAACAGACAGATTTCTTTTCCTCAGTGATTTCGAACTGCAGGGTTGACCTTGTAAGAAAAATACCACAGGTTTGTGTGCACGTATGCCGGTAAACCTTGACGGCTCAGACGAGCACAATGTAAACTAGCGGGAGGACAAAGAGCATTGATATGAATGTTTGCAAAGGTCATGGTGTTGATTATAGGGAGCCCCTCGCTCCCCTTGTTAGGAGAAGCAAATCAGCCAGTACGGGGCATGTCTGGGACTCACAGCCAATCAGCACAGCCGTTGCCATGGTAGCCACAGTGCTTGGCGCGTCATTCAGGTTCAGCATGTGTCCAGACATCTGGTTTAGCTCATCCACTGCATACTTAAACATGAAGGGCACTGTCACATTGGTGAGCTGGGAGGACACAGAGACAGAGGGAGCATATTAGTCGGGCATATGCTCAATAAACCCAAGTGTCATTTTTTGACTTCTCTGGAGTCACTTCACCAGATAGATCGAAATTGTGTTTCGCGTTAACACTGCAGTTGTAATGGATTAAAACATTTCAACACTCCTTTTTTAGGCTTTAGTACATGTGTATTTTGTGTGTGAATTATATTGTTCCTGGCTTTTAGACCGAGGGTGTGGAGCTGGTGCTTCCTGCTAATGGAATTGAAATGGTTATTAGAGCTAATTAAAAGCGCAGGGACAGCTGTGTGAGTCGGGAGAGTTCGCAACACATTTGGAAGGACAGAAAGCAGCTCACAGCAAAGAGTTTCCATTTAAAACAGATTTCAGATTAGGCTCTCAGCCCACCACAGGGCAGAACCTTTGCTGACATTTTTTATTTCTATTGCATGTAGCTTGGAAAATGAAAATATGAAACACATCAGGTCAAAGCAACAGCATAATAGGTTATTTCTGAGTGGATAACACTAAAATAGAACATAGTAAAATAGACAATGCTTGATACATATTAAAATACCTTCATGTGATTACAGCGAAAATATGGCAGCTGAGAGCACACACACAATCAGGAGGCACATAATCAGGTATTTGAAATGAAAATGTCACTTGTTATATGGAGTGCAGAGGTGACTGTGTCAGTAACTAAGCAATTATTTTGTTGATTTAAAAATTGCCTTTTCTCTGCTGGAGGTCTCCGTTCAAACAGACAAAATGGAGAAAGTAAGGCTCACTCCAGCCATGCGGGGAAATGAGGAAGATTGGATTGTACACGCACTCTTGGTACACACTAGAGGGAGCCGCACAGACCAGCAGTGGGACCAACAACTATTGAGAAGGTTTGAACATGTTATTGTGTGGAAAGGTGTAAATGAATGACCGTCAACAAAGTAGTAGGAAATGCATCAGGAGGAATTAACTCTTGAAGAAATGATACAAGCATTTTACATCAACAAAGCACAGCATGATTCCTAAAGGAGTGGGTGGAATCTTCAGTCCATTTCTAGTATTTTTCCTCTTTGTGTTTGTTTCTGTTGTCTTTTAAAGGATCGTACCTTAGCTCCAGCCAGAAGACACAGTGAGATGGCAACACGAGCCCGCAGGTCTGGTCTGTCTTTGGGCCACACGTAAGACAGCATTGCAGACAGAATTGTTTTTGAATTTACTTCCTTCAACTGTTAAAGAGACAAATAAAACCTACTTTAGTTTCAGTTACAACAACACAAAGTGAAATACGAAAACATAATAATATGATGCAGTCATAACATTTCAAAGTATTTTTAAATTATTTTTGTTGTTGTTTTTTTTTTTTCAAACCACGCACATGTATTTTTTCTGTAAAGACCTATTAATAGGTCTTATGAGGTTTTATATAAAAGATATTTTCAATTCAAGTGTCAATTCAAGACATCCACCATGTATTGGTGAAACACAGATTTGTTCGTGTGCCCATATATGGCAATTACAATTCTTTTTTTAAGGGGAAAAGCTCAAAAATCCCAACATCTTCTCTGTCAGCACAGTGAACTGCACAGTAAACAATTGCGACAGTGCCACAATATCTGGCTAAATCAATTCGCAACAAGATTTCCTGAGGTTTCTTTTCCATGTTTACATTTATCCTGGGCGCAAAATAGGTGAAATGAATGTTGCACATTTTTGGCAACAGTAATTTTTTTTCACATTACATCATGTTCCTTGAAACAATATTAATTATCTTGCTACATTTGAATGAAGTGTGCAATCGAAATCCTCTTTACCAGAATGCGCAATCCGAACATGAAAGGCAAATATCAACTGAAGCCTCATGGGAGATTATATCGTCGACTCTCCAGGTGGACTGGGGGATTCAAACTGACACAACAAGTCCCAGGAGAGACCAGGACTGTCATCCCAGCTGAGGCTGCCAAGACTGCTGTTTACTCACTCCTCTACACACCTGCTATGGAGGATTGATGGAGGCCAAAAAATAGGCACTCATTCTTTCTCTAATCTGCTCAATATGGTAGGACCACATTGCAGCACGGTTATATGGCACCATCTCAACGCAAATTATTAAGAAAATGTTGCCAACACCTGCCTTTAATCACATAAAATGAAGCAAAGCAGGAGAAGGGTGTAACAGACAATGTCCATGTAAGAACCTCAAGTATTTGCAAGTTGGGCCCTGGTACGGACTATTCATCTAGTCATTATTATCATGTGTAACTTAAACTAAAGGAGCTGGAAAGGGGGGAAAGCCCTCACATGACACTTTTGTCTTATGTCTACTTCAAGTATCGGTGCATCCCTAGTTCAGAGTAAATGCACCCTTTGAGCTGTCTCGCTGTATTATTGGTGTATCTATTATTAATATATTATTGGTCTTCTTTGTTCTGCTTTAAATCAATCCATCCATCAACTTTCTTCCCTTAATCCATTTCTGGGTCGGGGGGTGGCAGTCAGAGCCGCACTATTGTTTACTTTAAAAACTGCCATGCAGCTGTCCTCTTGCCGCAAGCCTGAGTGTGGGTAGCTGGAGTGTGCCGCACTACGTGCCAAACAGCTGTCTGCTGTCGTGGTGCTAATGTAAATTAAAAATGTGGGTATCGGTTGCCAACATCGGGTTCTATGGTATGAGTACGAGTACGAGTACGAGCACAAGCCTATGGTATCGACCTGGTACCAGTATCGGTGAATCCTTAGTTCAGAGTAAATGCACTCTAATGGTCTCCTCCATTAACTAAAAACATTTGAAAAGTAACTGCGTTTTTAGTAGGAAGATTAAAAAATGCCCTAACGTTTTGTTTTGTGAAATTGACATTCATTAGTAACAAATATTATACAATTTTATTTTAAACATTTACTCACCACATTCTTCGGATCTGCATTAAGCCTTCCTCCTGCATTGCCATGCCAACATGATCTTTTGTGTATGGTCTCCAAATGCTGTAAAACATCAAATACTGTGTTTATCTTCTCCCATCGTGGAGTGGTACCAAGAAGTGCCAGGCAATTTATCTTTTCACACATAACAAAAACAGAAGTCCTGTTCTTTCACACATGGGCTGACGGATCCAAACGACTTGGATCCTTCACATTTTACCGTGGGGTGCTCACTGTAAAGAGGCTGGCCCATCAAAGCCAAGACACCAACATAAGTGAAGAGTTATGCACGTATAAAACTAAACATAAGTCACACGTGGGACAATACTTACATGTAATTTTTTTTGAAAATAAAAATGTCCTTATTAAGCATTCTTTTACAAAAAGGTGCCTTTCTCTCGTCTTTCCTCAAGAAGAGTTCAAATATCGCTGGATCTTGTTCACGAGTGAGGGAAGAAGCATGTCAGACACATCTGCTGTGAGGAGTTGCTTTATCAGACTGTAGAGGACTGAAGAGGAAGCGGCTCCCACCCTCACCTCAACATCACTGAGGTGAGGGTGGGAACCGACACATTGACAAAAGGGGTTTCCTCCGGACAATGGCTGGGTGCTCCTTATGAGGAGCTCAATCACACGAGAGCAGCTTGGGGTAAAGCCGCTGCTCCCAACACAAAGAGATGAGAGAGTAGATTGCACACTCTACAGTAATATGCATTAGGTCCAATCATGCCATCTTGGCTCATTCACAGATATAATCAGAAAGACTTGAGACTCGAGATAAGCAGTAGAAACTGGGACAAACACATAGTTTTGATAAATAAGCTGGCATTGGGGACATTTGGAACAGCTAAAAACCGAGACTGCAGAATTTGGGGGGTCTTTTGAGATTAAAAAAAAACTTGGGACAGCTTATAATTTAAATACAGTGGGAAAAAATAAAATACATTACCATTAACATCAACATTATAAAATTCTTACAGAAATGTATAAAATATCCAGCTCCTTCAATGTAGATTTAAAAGAGAACAGGGGACGGAGTGCTTTAAGCTGTTGCAAATTGTAGGTGTTGTTCCAAGCCCATTGTGCTCAATAGAATCAACGAACCACTAAGAGGAGCAGAAAATGCACCACCATAGCCGCATTTCCACTGCAGGAACTTCAGGGTAATTTCCATGGCCAGCCCTGTTGGTGCATGTCTCCACTGCAGGAACTTTCCCCACAGGGCCATTTACGGGGTCCCTCCTCCATGGTATGTACACGGTTGGGCCCTGGTGGGACTTAAGGTTAACCCGGCGCTGATTGGCTAAAGCTAGTGCAGGCTCTGACGCCAGCAGAAAGCAGCAAAACAACCGGCATTAGCAGCATTAGCCTAGCAGCATTAGCCTAGCAGACACCACCGGAAACAGTGAACAGCACGGTGATTCAGACAGGGTTTGAGGCATCGTGGCGAAATGAAAAGACATATCTAGACATATCAGCTCAAAGAACTGGGGATTCATCACACTCCAAACCAAGCTGTGAAAAGTTTTTAAAAGTGAAGCAGGACTATAAAAAAACTCAAAGACCACAACAACCGGAGCGGCCATGAACGTAAAATAAACAAATGGGTTTGGCGCATGGATTTATAATAATAACGGGTTTGGCATAATGAGTTTCGCTTATTTGGCAATCGAAACTCATATGACGTCGCCGAGTGGTCCTACTCTGGAGTGGAGACACGGACACTGAGAGGGCTGAGCGAGAGGAAGGTTCCTGTAAAAGTTCCACCCTGCTCCTTTTACCAGGAACTCCTGCTGTGGAAACTCGGCTCATGACTGGAAAAGATAAGTCAATAACTGACCTTGGCTGCCTCCAGGATCTGTCGGCTGTTTCCATGTGTGTTTGAACTCCATGCTGCTGTCCTTTTGGAGGGACCCAACTGTAACATAGAAAAAATCCTTTAAACACCATAGAAATACAAATGTATGTTAGTATTGGAGAAGAAGTGGCAACATTTCAAAAATGTAAGGGGAGAACATGTTGGCCCGAGGTGTTTCTCAACTGCCAGGATTCAACTGAACCAGTTTGAGGAATCCACTCTGGCTGCATGACTTTGGCAATATTTCTAATTGTATTTTTTCTGACAAATATTTATCTAGAAAGTGCCATTGAGATTTCAGAAACTCCTTTATCAGGAGAGTTCTGCCCCCAGACGGAGGTGGGAAGATGAGGAGGAAAGGGGGACGGGACCAGTGGGGTCTGGTCCCGGCTCCAAAAGGTCCATGACCATGAGCACGGGCCCCGAGTCGCTGACATGCTTGCAATACCACTCTGGGCCGGTGGGGGTGGATGCGGAATAAGAATTACCCAATGCTTTTGTATGCCATCTTTTTTCCTCTCAAAAACGGCTTTACACGATGGTCCAAAAGTCGGCTCTTGGTCCAACGCTACGTTCCAAATGTGTGTCAATGGGGACAAAGGGGAGTATATTTTTTGGACCAGTCTAGTTTAGCCACTGTGGGCTACAGAAGGCATTCATCAAATGAATGGGGTTAGCCCCGGAAAATGCATGCGCAAATGTATTTTTAAAAAGCCCATATATACCATTTTTTTTATTTTTACATGTATGTGTGTGTATCTCATGCTGTTTTCTTTTGTTTTTATTATTCGTGGCCTGTGAAGCACTTTGAGCAGCTGGTGTTGTTGTATATGTGCTATACAAATAAAATTG
>JAPMNZ010830710.1:0-13587 GCA_029875035.1 Pomatoschistus microps | reverse complement strand
ATTATGGTCTCATTCCAAGGGAGTCATTTCTTACATAATTTCAAAACAAGATCATTTTGCTTCTCCCACTGGCCAATCTTGTTTTAACACATTTAAAAAGTGCTTAAATTAAGATTTTTTTTTTTTTTTTTTTACACTCTTTGCAGCAACATTGCAACTCTTCTTCTCTCTCTTCTCAGTGAACCTCCAGTCTAAACTCGGTCACGTCTGCTTCGATCCAACCTCAAACTCACTTACTGTACAAACCTCTTCCAGATGTGTTTGGAGAGCGGGGGATTCCTTTATGAAAACACGCATCGGGAGCTGGCACCATAAACAATGACATGCCGATAGACTTGCCGGGAGTGCGCGGTCCCCCCTCAAACAGACGCGCTTTTGTTCCGCGTACATTTCTCCGGAGCACTAATGCGCGCCGATCGATGGCATGCTCTCCATTTCAACGCGGCGTGCTGATGTGCGCCGCCATTGATCCGCCCGCTGTCAACGCTAACTTTAACATCTCCTTTGTAGCCCTCCAAATAAATGCTCTTTAAAAATCAAAAGGCCTTTTATCGGAGTTTCTTAAAGCGCGTCGGCGAAGGGAGTGTTGACACGACTGCATTAAGATAACGTCAGGGAGAAGCCGCAGCAGCTTACGGCCAAACGGTGTCAAGTGCAAAGGGAGGAAGGTATGAAGGGAATTAGACTTGAGCAAAAAACTGAAGGAATTCATAAAACAATCCAAATTCTATTATCATTGTGTGGCAATAAAGCTGCAAAAAGTGATGAAAAATAAGTTAAAAATCGCTTAATTTTGGTTAAATGGTATCTAAATGTGTGCACATTCTGACAAGATTAGCCAATGGGACAAGAGCGTTTATCTTGTTTTAAAAATATACAAGAAATGTCTCACTTGGAATGAGAAAATATAGCCACAGTTCTTGAAAGAAGACTAAATTGCTCAGTCCCATTGGCAGATCTTGTTTTAAGACCGTCAGAATGTGCTTAAATTAAGATGAAAAAACACGCAATTCAAGCAATTATTACCTCAAATTTTATATTCTTTAGGAAGTTGTCTTTTATCCAACACAAAGACTAAAATCCGGCCACATCCTGCTGTCTTCACCGCATTAGAAACATTGCACATTTGTAACACTTTTCTAGTCACTATACGATGCTTTGGGATGTGAGCTGTATCGGGCTGAGTGAGGGTGGTCTTCTCTTTTTCACTTTTCTGTCTGAAAAAGTTTTGTCTAAAAATGTGGCCGAGAACAAAAATAGTTATTTTGTGTTTGAAAGTTAGGTACCCCAAGTATTTTTTGTTTCCCTTTTTTTACAGGTCTGGATACATTGTTCCTCCTCAAAAGGCCCCCTCATCTGTCTAAATCAGACCTGGGCAAAGTGCGGTCTGGGGGCCACGTCCAGCCCAATTCACATTTCAATGCGGCCCCGGACCCTTCCCGGCTGTGGATACTCAATGAAGGCTTGTAACTTGAAATGTGCTACCATCTGTCATACATTTACTCTGCTCTCATTAATGAACCCAAAATGTTTTAAGTAATAAAATGCTCTAAAGAAAATGTCCACAAACACCTTTTTTAACGTAAACACTGAAGTAGCTTTTTGCTAAAAAATAAATTAGAAATTAACCATGTAAAAAATGGTTTCAGCCCTTCCATTACAGGGCGATATCCCAACATGGCTCCCAAACAATTGCCCACCTGTGGTCTAAATGCTCTGTTTTCAAACTCTTTACACCAGACCTGAGCAAAAATGAATGACAGTTTGCACTTTACAATGAGCTGCAATGGCATGTTATACCTCATCTAAAGCTATGTTGCATTCATTTCTTACATTATTAGATTAGATAATATTTTTGGGTAGATTTCAGTTCAGTTACTGTTTGTTTGGATTGAACCAAAACTGGAACAAGGCTGTTGAAAGCTGTGATTGTTGACTGCTGCCAATGATATAGTTAACTAAATGTAATTACGTTTTGGGTTAGGGAAAACATTAAATTGCAAGGTTGTTTCGCTTACCATTAGCTTTAAAATTAGGTACAACATGCCATGGTAGCCACATGTACATAAAGCTATTAATGCCGCAAGTGAATCATAATAATGGAAAACGTTCAGGGGTCATATAAAAACGACGTTGGGGGCTGGATTTGTGTTTGACAGATGTATTCTAAAACACGGAACGCCAAAGTAAATATCGTCGAGCTCCTATAGAGAAAATAGACAGTGTTCGGCCACGCCTCGTCACAGTAAGATCATATTATGTTAGACAGGTTCATGGTTAACATTTTAGAAGTCAGCAAGACACAGACTGTTAAGTGTTTAAAAAAGGAACGCTGCGATATTGACAGAGCGATTTCATACGTGCAATGTGTGCATCGACACACACACACACAAACACACACACACACACACACCAGTAGTACAGGAGCAGAACAAAGGAGACGCACAAACAGAACGTCGCCTGTCTGTCTTCTGCACAGATCAATGTCCTCCGTCTGACAATGTCCACAACCACAAACAATCTACGTTTACCAGCTTTATCGACGCGGATCATGTGTAGAGTTCAGGTTTTCTACTTGAGAGAAAGACACATGACCTATTTCCAAAGATGAATGAGGATTGATTAAGAATATGTACCGTTTTGAAGCGCTTAATTACTTATCTTGTGTTGATTACTAATGTTTCTGATATTTCTTGTGATATTAAAGGTATGTAGGAGAACAAAACTCTCTGGTCTGGTTGGACGAGCACGTATCACTAGAGTTGGAAAGACCAATAGTTTTGACCCGGAAGTAGATAATCCTCCAATATACCTTAAATGTTTGTTTTGAATGCCCTGTAGGATTTGAATTGTATTGTTTATTTTGTATGTAGATTTTAATGTTTTATATTTATGCTTGATGTGATATGGGTTGTGAGGTGCTTTGTGTTGCCTTGTTTGCAAAGGCGCTATACAAATAAAAGTTGATTGATTGATTTGACTAGAAAAAAAAACACATTATTTGACTGTTGCACTTCTATGTACTACCGCCTTGTTGCTTGTTCTGCCAATTATCTGTCATTGAGGCGAGAGACTTGTTCTTATGTAACTTCTTATCTCAAGCCAAAATATCGTCCGTCAGAATGGGTTATTTTCTAAGTAAGAAATGTCAGAAATTGCCAGATTTGATAAAACAAACCCAATAGAGGCATTCGATGGCAGGCATTCGGACGATCAGCTCGTTTTTCAGCATTGTCTGCGTTCATGTAGGCCCTGAAACATGATCTTGAGAATGTTTACTGAAATGAAAACATCATATTTTACCTGCTACACTTGTTTTCTTTTGTAACTTTTGTTTTAAACGAACCTTTCTGTGCTTATTCTTTTCATTTATAGTTTTAGCCATCTACGTAAGTTTGTCCACATGAAAAAATAAACTAAATGTTTGGACTAAACCAAACATTTCCAATTGACAGAGAATGTGTATATATTTAACAAACTGCAACTACTTTAAAATCATAACTTGTCATAGTAGCCTTTAATAATCAATACTGCAAGTTAAAACTATTTCACAGGCAGCATTTGAACCCTGTGACAGATTGTGAGGGGACCATAAGAAGTCTGACAACCACTTGAAGAAGCTAATAGGGATCCAAATAAACAAAAAAATATAGAAAGTGAAATAATGTGTAATATATATAGAAATGCAGAAAATATGAGTTTGAGGATTTCAATTCCATTTGCTTGTATAATGAAACTTCTAACAAGGTGCAATCTAACTTAATGTGGAAGTTGAAAAGAATCTCATTTAACTGTAGAAACTCAAACAATTTGGATGCCAGATCTGTTATACAAGTTTAAAAATGGTGTTCCTGATATTAGCAAAGATGAGCTTGAAAATATCCCAGGTTTTTGATAATTTCACAATATTTTTCCTTTAAAAACCCTTTAACATTAATACTGGTTAATATAAATGAAATACAGCAAAACAAAATGCTAACTGCTCCAAGTAAACAGTTTGTTGCTATGGTAACTAGCACTTCTAGTCTAGGATCGAGATCATTTCGTAATTTCGTTTGAAATAAACTACATTTAGATAAAGAAAATGTCATACAGTTATGAAGACCCAAAACCAGAGTAATAACGCTTCCAAAACACAAAAAGCCGTCAAATTGACTGCTCTGGGACTTCTTGTGTTAAAGTAAATCCACCTGAAACCAAAACTGCGCTTACATATTCACAACGACGAGGCTTTTGTCCTGTAGAGGAAGCCAGTGCTGGGTTTGCTATTGCATCTCACTGATCCACTGTAGGAGGACAAACTCTAAACGTTATGAAGCTGCAGCCCACACAGAACAGCGAGGTACTGCACAGAAAATGCTTCTAAATAATAGAATTCTGCTCGGCTGGGGTCGCCTCACTTTCTACATCCTCCTGCTAAACGACGGAAAGAGTGCTAAGCGCATTATCACACTCCAGCATGAGACAATAATAAAGTATCTAAAAAAAATTGCATTTCATTTTTCCATGTAATTAAATCAGTCAAAACATGTAAACTCCATCAATGACTTTGCGTATTTGCATTTTTAATAAGGCTGGATTAATTATAACAAGGGCTGAGGCGACAGCGCGTCTATTGTGCTGTCTGTCACACTCATTTAATTCCGCCATTACCTCCAATATCCTATTAAGATAATTGGCTTTTTATTTCGCAATCAACAACCCGCAAAGGCTATTACGCTATAATCTTCCACTATTAACCTTAAGCGTGTTGGAAAATTGAAAACAAAAGAAAAAAGGGAAACGGTGGAAAATGACATGTTTTTGAGGCATGGCTCGAAAATGAAAAATGACTGCTTATTGTTGACTTTTGGCAGCGGGTGCAAAGCAAACATTACGTTGGAGGAAATGGGAATGGGGCAATGCTTCCCGGAGCAGCGCAGGAGACAAATGGGTCTCCAGAGTGCGGACATTTTCCCTGCGTTTTTGTAGGGGTCCCTCAGGGGTCGTATATAGGACCTGTTGTTTTAATAGTCATATAGCCCAGACAGGAAGATAGAGTGAAGAGCAAAGTGAGGAAGGGAGCCCAGACAGAAAAGTGAGACATTATTCAACAAAACCAGTCTTATTATATTTGTGTTTGTAAAAGTACACCGCACAAATTATGCAAAATTGACATATTTTACAACATTGCTCCCTCTTCACAAAAGTTCTTCTAATATCAGGAACTTGTAGAACAAATTATGACCCCCTTCCCTTGCAATCTAAATTCTCCTCTTTCAAACGTGTTATGCAAACTAAATTATTACCAGTATTGATGCATCCCATTATTTGAAAATTCTTCTCAGGCTCATGTGTGGATAAAGAGTATTTAGATATTCCTCAGTAATTACTGGAAACATCAACATATTTGTAAAATATTGATAGTTTTCTAAAAATGTATTCCTATTTTTCAGCACGCCTTGTCCTCCTTGTCAAAAATGGAAACAATAAAAAGATTTATGGATTGAATGATTCATCTGCAGTTACAATGTGTTGGTTTCCTCTTGTTCAGGTCTGAGGAAGGCTCGCCGCTAGCAGCCGCCCGACAACGAGAAACTAAAAGAGAGTTATCAAAACAACATATGGACTTATTTATAGAACTCTTATTACATTGTTTGTTCAATAATGTGTGTTGTAATAATGCCACAATAACCATATTGATACATTGATAAAGTATGTATAATGTATAATGTGGTGTGAGGCAGGGCAGTAAGGGACGTGGAGGTGCTATAGTGTGAACAGGCGACTGCTCCTTCAGCCGCTTGACTTTCAGAGGTGTCAAACGTGTGGTCAGGACATTTTTAGCTCCAAACTGCAGCTTTGTACATGTTACACAACTTTTCTTAGAAATGTGCAACACCTGAGGTACTGTGACCTTTCGCAGCCCTGACACTTTCAGTACTTCCTCCACAGATTTATATTATTATTATATTTATTGTTGTTATGAGAGACTGTAGTTCAGCTCAAAAGTATCAAAAATAATATCATCTCATTCTCAGGCAAATGTTCTCTATTGTGTGGGGAAAGAAAACAAAAATTAAAGACTGTAGCCATTACAAAAGTTATTTCACAAACTTGTAGCACAATGTGACTCCGCCCCTTCTGTCTAAAAGGGCAACAGTGGGGCATTGGCCTTTGAGCCTGAAGGTTGTGGGTTCCAGCCGACCACAAGACTTTCTCTACCGACTCCCACTGATGTCTGCTATCTTTGTGTCCTTGGGCAAGACACTTAACCCTACTTTGCCTATTTGTGGCCATACCTGCATGCAAAAGCCAGACCCCGTCAGACCCGCCACATCATACAGTATGTCTGTGTTGGCAGCCAGTAATTTTCAAATTTCAAACAAAACTAGACATATTCTACACCTCCCCCTGGTGATGGCATAAGGAAAGGGCAGACAGGCAGTATTATTTACCTTTAATACTTTATTCGCCATATATTTTTTTCGGAATATATTATTTAACATTCAAAAACATGAAATGACAAAGTAAATAGTCTCATTTTAGAAAATTTTGAATGGCCTGAAATACAGCGTAAAATGTATTCTTTAAAATAAACCATGACTAATAAATACTAGTCTGTTGAATTTCTGGGCCAACAAACAAAGTCCGGAAAGAGCAGGGCCGTGTTCTATTATTATCATGAGAGTAATAATGTTGCTTCCTATAGACTCGGTTCCTGCATCTACCGTACGAGGCAACAGTTGGGAGTTGTTCCTTACAGAGACAATAACGCTGAATTGTTTCACTCAACTTGTGTGTGACTATAGACTGTATACATTTGGACAATTCTCATGGAAGCCCAACAGGGAAGTGCTCATGAACAAAGTTTTGCTCCAACTCGCTCTGGCTTCTATTGGGTTCAGTTGAAAAGAACACACCTTTAGCTCAGTAATCATTTGTGTTTTACCACTCACAGTTTTCGGGCTTAGAAATCTATTGTTTATTGTTCTCTGTGATCCTGGTATTTATATTTCGATAGTGCTAAATGTAAATCCAAATATGAGCCATTAAAGTTGTATGATGCCAGAAAAAATGCCGGCGTGGCAAGAGCTCTGGTGTGTACCATCTTGTCTTGCACAGTTTTTCCAATGTGGTTTTACTCCAAATGGCAAATAAATTCTTGAATCTTGTATCTTGAAAATAAGGATTGACCAATCAGATGCCTTTATTTGCGGGGTAAACTCCAGCTTTCCTTCGCACCCGTCCTGGCAACCCGACTGCCCCTGTTGCAGCGCGAAGCTAAAGCTACTGAATAAATGCCCATATAAGAAAATTAGCTCCAGCTAGCTTAAGCTCAAATCGGCCTCTTCTGGACTAAGGCTAATACTATGGTGATGTCACACTCTGTCTGACCGCACTCCTAATACAAGATGTGTTTGACCAAATAAGCTTTCTCGATCCTATAACAGAGTGAATGTTCGAAACTAAAAGTAGACCTTTGGAGTCCACTGTAGAGCAATGTAAAAAACGGGCTCGGTGTTTCTGACTGAGCGCTCGATCTTGTTACTGCCGTGTTCATAAAGCTCTCTCCCAAAGCAGCACTCTGATTCGTCTGGGGAGAACTTGGCGCAGATCCAGTAATCACGTCTCAAAACTCGTGTCAAAGCAACAGGTCGAGAGGAAATTATGTCAAACGAGAAATAATAATGTTCAAAAATGAGTAGGATTCATTTCTCATCGCAAAAGAGATCTAATGCAAGGAGCCAACGTTAGTGTTAGGTTAGGGATGTGTTGTCAGAGCAGAATTTATGGATTTATTATTTTGAAGTTTTAGTAGTGATAGGACACACATTTGTTGTCGCACTAAACTGGTGAATGAGTAACGAAGTGAAAGCTGACGGTTACGGGAGTTGTTCATTACAGAGAAAATGAAGCTTTGTTTGTTTCGTTACAGTTTCATGCAAGTTCAGTGTGTCTAGAAACCAGGCAGGGGCAAACGTTTCCTCCTGAGGGCCACATTGGAGGCAGTCTGCTGCGGGAGGGCCAGACCTAATTTCCAATGTTTTTCTGGGGCTTACAAAGAAATTATTTTTACAAAGAAATTATACATTATATTAAACTTTAAATATCGCAGCAGAGAGAAGAGCGTGACTGTTGCTCTAGACAATGCAGGCAGGACAGAACAATGTTAAAGTTTTCATACTATATTCATAAAAACCGAGGGGGGCGTGCGGGCCTGATAAAAACGTCCGTAGGGCCGCATCTGGCTCATGGGCCGGGGTTTGCCCACCAATGCTAAATACTGCACTTGAACATTGCTCGTACATAATTTTGCTCTGGCTCAAATTGACTCACATGGAAAAATAAAGTCCTCTAGTTGAGCAAAATACTGTCATAACTGTTACATTACAACATGGCAACCTGCAGCTTACATTCAAGTGTGGTCAAAATGTACTTTCTTTTACAATTTTGCTGCTGTGCTTAATATACAGGTGCTTACTAGTCCTGTATACCCGACATATTCAGTCTGTTGAGGTTCTGCCACACCCTCAGCCTCGGTCCCCCTGCTCCCATGAGACCAAGGCCTTTTTAACTGAGCAGATCCAGAGACAGATGCTTGATAAAACCACTGTTCTCCTCAACATGTGCTCTCAGACAAAGGCCCACGTTTCCACACTTAATGGTGCGATGAGTTACAGTCTTTGTGCGCAGTTGGTTCGCACTCCCACCTCTTTAATTTCACTTTTAACACTTAAGATGAAATCCTCTCACACAGACCTTATGAGAGGCCCATATGGAGTCACACATTACTGCGGAGAACAAACAGGCCTGTGAATTCAAATTGTTTCAAAATGTCAACTTAAAGATTGTGTGACTTCTGCGGTGAAAATACAACACTACTAAACTTTGACTATTGTCAGATTGGATAAATTGCACGATCAAATTTGACGTAATTTTGCGATCTCACTTTGAACGTATTGTAAAGTAGTGTAATTGTACTATAGCAATAATCATAGCAATATAATAGTTTTAAAAGTAATAACAATAGTAGTAGAAGTAGTAGTAGTGGCAGCAGCAGTCATAGTAGTAGCAATAGTAGTTTTAGTAGCAATGGAAGGATGAGCGGTAGTAGTAGGAGCAGAAGAAGAAGCAGTAGTAGTAATGGAATGCATTTTTTTTCTTCAAAGACAATCGTTTCATAAATGTGTTCGAGAAAGAAAACATGAAATCAAAACTACTCACCAAATATATAACAAATAGACCCAAGGTCTTTTTGAATTATTACATTTTGTAAGATTTCAAAAGATTGAAGAAGAATTGAAGCTAGAAGAAGAGATATTTGTCCCTAATTTTCAGTTGTTGTGTCAAAATGTTGTACAAATGACCATTCATCCTCCCATTTCCAGTCAAACACACTCGTCATCACTTGAAGGACTTGATAAGTATCTGAACTGGCGCCCGTGGACAGGTGCCGGTTGCCATGTTGCGTAGAGCCACAGCAGCTGTCTTTACCTCGGGCAGACACAGGCTCATTATGGTCGGCCATGTTTGTTTTGGTGCTGATACCTGGCCTTAGGCAAACAGCCCTATCTCCTCTCTACAGCAGCAGCAGCAGCAGCAGCAGCAGCAGCAGCAGCGTGCATTTCCTCCTCTCCAGTTTGTATCATTGCACGGCTCACAGAATGCAGCGTGTTAATTGGGGAAATATGTGCATAAAAAACGCAGCTAGAAAAATGTTTTGAAATGTTTGTTTGTTGAGTGCACTACACAGGTTATGTTAGAATCTAATTAACCGCTAAGTGAAAAAGTAGCATTACCATGTGACAAAAGACTCATTTATGAATTAATACTAATGAAGAGTTTCACACTTCGAGGTGGTATAGCTATGGTCTCTGATGCATTTTGCACTTTACAGCTGCAGCTGCCGCACTGTGGCTCCTGATGTTCCCAGACGTCTCCCATCACACTACTAACCAGGCCCCTCCCTGCTTTGCTTCAGAAGTCTGAGATAATCTGGCTTTCACATGCCTCCCCACTCCTGACCTGTCTTGTTAACTGCTACACTTGGTCCTACTTCTTAAAAAAGCTTTATATTTTGGGGTAGGACACAATCTTTGCACATCTAGAGACTGAAAGATATAACCGCCTGTATTAACCAAAACAATACAAGCTCTGTCAGATTAGTTGGAGCAGTTTTCCAAAAAAATTCTATTGAATTCATGCCTGGACTTTGACTGGGCCATTCTAACACATGAATGTATTTTTTCTATCTTAGTAAATGATTGAAAAATAATGTGTCTGTCGGGTCAGGCAAGTATTACAGCGTCTCAAAACTCAAATATACGACCATTTCACTTCCCGGTTTACTTCCATTTGGTTTTTGGGAGATTCTTTCACACAAGGCGCTGAAAGCTTAGGTTTGGTTTCTCACTGATGCTTCAGTCGCAAAGTCTCAGGTAAAGTTTGGATTCTATTTGGAGAAATCCATTTTGAACCACTTCCAGTAAAAGTGATGAGATAAGATAAACTTTATGGGTCTCACAATGGAGAAGTCTGCGTCTACATTGAGCGATGGCCGCAGCGATTAAGATTAAGATAAAGAAATCCTTTATTCGTCCCACAGTGGGGAAATTTCAGTGTTGCATCACAAGTTACAGACAGTAGGAATGAGAAGCCTACAGCAAAGGATAAATGAACAATAACTCTATACTAAAATACAATCTCTTACTCTGGCAGATGGAGAAGCAGTAAAACATCTCTATCATTAGCATAATAAGGACAAATGTCTATAATCTCCAACTTTAGTTTTACAAAGAAGCAAGACAGAAATTCTCTGACTTTAGCATAATAAAGACGCAACAATAAAACACTGTATATTTTAGTGCAGTAATATGTAGTTGCATGTATACATCTGTACGATAGAAGCACGAGGGTCTGGGACAAAGTGAAAGTAAAATATGTGGTTCTACTGTATATTGCACATTCATTCCGACACTATTAAAGTACTACTAAAAAGAAGAAGTTTAGTGTTTTATGCTTGTGCTTTTTGCCGTTTTTGCCGTTTGCGCAGTGAGACTAGTGCGATCCCCGTCCCAGCCCTGAGCATGAGTTTGAACATATTCCACGCTGATATCAACAGTGTGGTATGCGACACAAAGGGCTCTTTGTTTGTTTCCGCTGCATTCTGATAAAGCTCTCATTATTTACTGCGCTACAGTCCAATCTCTGCTAAAGGTTTCTCTTGCATATTTGCTGCACTCCACTCTGTCTGTTGTGAATGACAGGCAGGTTGAATTCATCACGCTCTCACAAAAATCCCATTTAAAAAGGAAAATGTCAGTCTATTACCGCAGCCATCCAACAGAGGCCTGCTTTAACCCGAAGGCATCGACACTAACTTTTCACAGAATGAGAAAAATAGGAACTCTCGGTGTATAATATATATTCTTATTGCGTTTCCGAGAGCGCCGCGTGGAAATGTGGTCTTTATTTGATGTTATCGTGAGCAGTATTTGGTCAAAGTCACAGCGCATTGTGGAATGAGTTCTTAATGTGAACTAATGAGGCTGTCAGTGCAGTCTGTTTGGTTTGACTCATGTTGTAGATTCAATTAAACGGGCTGAAGTTGAACTGGCCCCGAGCCACATGGGTAATGGGTGACCTCATTCAAACAATGCTCTGACATATTGAAACAATAAGAGGAAGGGGCTGCAAAAGCAAACTGCACTCAAAACAGATAAGCTGCAGCGGATTACACTCAGTCACCGAGGGGCTGTGTGCGCCAGGGCGAGTGAGACCCGGGCCACACTAAGTCACACTCAGGATGCATACAGAAAAATACTTTGGATTCAGATTCATTGTATGTGATATTTGCAGTAGACCCACATTGGAATACGAGTGTCAAAGTGCCCCAGTGTGACGCTAAAAGAATACAGGAATATATCAAGCTAAAAAATGCAGGAAACTATTGTCAATGTGAAACCAATCAACAAAAACAGCAATAATGATAATAAAATGTTCAAGTATGTTAAAAAGCTTTGTTCAAAATGATAACAGCTGGAGAGAAGAAGTTGTTAGAATATGGAGAGGTCCTGCATCTCAGTCATTGTTATATTCAGCCAGAGGGAAGAAGCTGGAACATGGCTTTTCCAGGGGGCGTCCAGAAGAGTCATTGATTATTTCAAGATCTCGATTTAAGAGTCTGGATTCGTAACAGTTTGGAGTTCTTCTTTGTTTGGCTGTGATGTTGCCATAGTCTCCAGATCCAGTGTAGCAACCATACGAAGCCAGTGTTTTAGGGGTCTGAAAACGCAAGCTTTTGAAACCAGGTTCTAGAGGGATAGAGCTCAAAACACTACATACGGCGCTTCATGGTTGCTGTCTCTGCGCAGACGGTTAGGGTTACCGATGAACACACACACACACCGCACTTAACACATGACAACAACTACAGCGCTGCACGGTGTTGTTTGAGTTTGCGTCCTGCTGAAGCGTGTGAGCCGCTAACGCTATCACAGCAACATCTCCTGAAGTCTGATTACAAATGTTCTGTCTGTGAAATAGAGATGGATATTGCGATTACATGATGGTGTGTTTCAATGTATTTGTCTAAAATACACCAGAGCTAATTGCGTCTGTGCAAAGTCTCCTGGGGGCAGAACCCTGAGACCCCCATGCACTGTGTTGCATTATAAGGTCGAAATGTTGAATGAATCAGAGCAGTGTCGCTAAGGGTCTAGTGACGTACCTGATGTGAGAATAACAGTTCTATGTTTCTTTCTTTCAACGCTTTTTGTTCTAAACAGTGATCTAGAATGATATCAACGTTTACATTTTGCTCATTGACCTAGCTAAGCAAACCAACGTTCAGTATTATTCTAAAAGTACATAGGAGGATATTCTACGTCCGGGTGGATCATCAAGACTATGGTTCCTCCCAATTTTCAATCATTCTGGTGATACGTTCTCGTCAAATAAGACCAGAGAGTGTTGTTCGAAAAGTGGAAAGGGCGGTTCTTTCCTAATTTTTGGGGGAATCCTCCTATATACCTTTAATGCACATGAAATGTCTTTGAAATATGTATACTGCAGTAGATGCTAGGCCTAAAGCACATGCCCTTCTCTTTGCCTTGTCTCTGTAAGTAAGACATCACAGAGCAGGACCATTCCCTCTAAAATACAAGTATATAGATTTGTGAAGTGTCTTATTTGGATAGTGAAATGGCGTCTTATTGTGATGGATTCTTGTTCGTCATCCTTTCCATTCTGAAGTTCTAGGCAAGCTCACATTTCCTACATGAATCTAGAGAGACAGTTGCAACGTTGACCTATTATTTAGCGCTACGTCACCAGCTTTTATGTAACATCAAATATTGAACTACCGTAATACTGTTGCGTTTGCCAGTGTGTGCTTCAGGGACTGGAGCGTCTCACCGCGTATTTCCCCGATTGCGATAAACATGGATCTCCCGTTCACGCACTAAACGCAGCTCGTTAGCAGCTCCTTCCATCGGCCTCTGGCTCCATTAGAAATTAAAACCCACGACAATTAGCGACGCATTGGTCTCAGCTCTGTGCGCTCAAGGATCCAGTGTGACTTAATTACAGTGTAAAGAGAGCAGG
>JAPMNZ010830514.1:0-11104 GCA_029875035.1 Pomatoschistus microps | reverse complement strand
AAGAACCAGAACCAGAGCCTGTAAAAGAACCAGAGCCTGTGAAAGAACCAGAGCCTGTGAAGGAACCAGAACCAGAGTCTGTAAAAGAACCAGAGCCCATTAAAGAACCAGAGCCTGTTAAAGAACCAGAACCAGAGCTTGTGAAAGAACCAGAACCAGAGCCTGTGAAAGAGCCAGAACCAGAGCCTGTGAAAGAACCAGAACCAGAGCCTGTGAAAGAACCAGAGCCTGCGGAGAAACCTACGCCAGAGCCTGATGCTCCAGAGGAATCAGCTGCTCCAGCACCAGAGCAAGAGCCTGTGGCTGAACTGAAGGAAGAACCAGTGCCAGAACCTGTGGTGGTGTCATCTCCTGAACCAGAGCCTGTAAAAGATCCAGAACCAGAGCCTGTAAAAGAACCAGAACCAGAGCCTATGGTGGAGTCATCTCCTGAACCAGAGCCTGTAAAAGAACCAGAACATGTGGTGGTGTCATCTCATGAACCAGAGCCTGTAAAAGAACCAGAACCAGAGCCTGTAAAAGAAGTAAAGCCAGAGCCTGTAAAAGAACCAGAACCAGAGCCTGTGGTGGAGTCATCCCTGGAACCAGAACCTGTAAAAGTACCAGAGCCTGTTAAAGAACCAGAACCAGAGTTGGTGAAGGAACCAGAACCAGAGCCGGTTGAGGAACCAGAACCTGTGGAAGAATCAGAGTTGGTCACAGTTTCTGCTCCTGAACCAAAAGAATCCCCTCTCCCTTCTGTAGAAGAACCAGCAGCAGAGTTGGAAGTAGTTGCACCTGAAGAACCAGTATCAGTGGAGGAGCCAGAGGGAGGAGAAGGGGATGGACTAGCAACCGAGGTTCCAAAAGTCCTGGAGCAAGAGTTCAAAGAAGAAATCATTGCACAGAAATCCTCTGGGTTTGAGAAGGCTGTGGAACCGGAAGTGGTCGAACCAGTTCCTGAGATTGTCATTTCAGAATCTATCTCAGGATGTGAGATTTCTGCTGAGGATGAGGAGCATGCTGCGTCTATAGCAGAGATTAAAAATGAGGAGTTGGAATGCCCCGTTGAATCTGCAATCCCAGAGGTGAACGGCGAGTGTGCAGAGTCTATCGAACAGTCCGAGGAATGTGTCAATGGCAGCGAAAGTCCAGAGGAAATACCCGTCACAAAGACTGGCTTGGAACTTAAAAAGGACATTATCTTGGGTGAAGAAGTCGCAGATGTTCACGATGTAGTGTCCAACATTGTGGATGGTCTCAGCAGTACGGAGATCACACAGGCTGTCTGAAATTGAGCAATTATTCTGGTAATGTTTGGAATTAGTTAAGTCCAATAAAGGTGTGAAAGCCATAAAGGTATCACAAGTAGCTGTGGCATTGTGGTATCCCAGGCAGTGTTTCTATTCAAATACCAAATCAAATGCAACCATTTGAGGACGTACAGACAAGCAAGGGTAAATTTGAGAGGTCAGGACAGAACCGTTCAATCTGCAGAGTGAAAGTGTAATAGTCATACTAATGAATTTCATGTCTTTGAGTGCACGTTAGAAGGTTCATCTCCCTTCTTGAGAACAGCATTCTCTAAAAGTTTGTTATTCTGTTTTAGAAGTTCATACTGTATATTCTTACTATAAACTATATGCAAAGACATCAAATAATGTGTTGGGCTTTTATAAAACAAAAATGTGCCTGTGAGGATTGTTAACTTTAAATTGATTGTTCAAATAGAGAATAAAAATATGTTATATGCCACGGAGCTCTCCTCTTGGTTTCCTCCACCTGTATAATGTTGAAATGCTTTACCACAGAGTGTACCTATGAAACATATTAACATTATAAACATGTATGTTCTGTTAATTAACAACCACAGTTTTACATTGAGCTGCAGTGCCGGAGCTTGGGCAGAGTTGAAAGATCAATGTCCTCTCAGTCACCAGGTAGTGCAAATATTTTGGTTGGTTAAATATGTCTGGCTATTGTATGCAGTCCACATGACGTACTTAAGTAAACTGAATGTTGCTGTATTTCACTGCAAAGGCAACTTTCTCTCATGGTTGTTTGCTCTGGGTGTTTTGCTAACTCTTAATCCTGCCACTGAGGGGAACTAAAGGGGGAAGACATGCTGATTTGCAGGAGGAACTGGAAAAAAATGAGGGAGGAAGTCTGAGATTTAAGCATGTTGTAACAGAAGAGAAGTACATGTTGTGGAACATGTTAATTTTAATCAAAGTGCAGTTCAATTCTTCTGGGTTCACTTTTGACTTTATACCAATTTACAGAATTCTGCCACGCCTCTCCTCACATCAGTGTCTGACTTACAAAGGTCATTGTCATTCAGGTGTGCATATTTTAACACATGAGGGCAAAGCTGTCTCCATGTTCATTCAAAAGGGACAGAGGAAATGTTCAGTTATAGGTAAAGAGAAGCCTCCAACCCTGAAATAATATGGGCTATGGGTCAAAGAATAGGTCAGATGAGAGTGAGTGATAAAGGAACTCTCTTAGAGATAGCTTCATAAGGCCTTCCACATCCCAGTACTCTCTGGTTTCTAAACAAAATATGCAGCCACTGAACATTTATGAAAGGAATGTTGTAAGATGTTTGCAAGGCCTCGAGGATGAACTGGCTGGCATGTTTTTCTTTCTTCTTGCGGTAGTTATGTCTATTTGCATTTGAGCTGCAACAGGTTTAAAAATGCAATGAAAAATACCCATATAAGTTTAGATCTAAATAGTCTTAGACACCTCTCCAAATGTATTCAGAGCAGTACAAGTATTAGTTCATCTGTATTTTCATTACGAGTTTGTATCTCTGTATCTCTACCCTGTCACAAAGGTTAGAAGCAACTCGAAGTAAGTCTTATGCCCTCTACATCACTGTATATGTCCCAGTGTGTGTTTGTGTGTCCTGTGCATCTTGATTTAAAGAGTACTTTAAGGTGGCATTGCTTGGAAAGACCAGCTGCACTGCCTGGTTACGCTAACACTATGTTCTCTATATGCAGCCTTCTGCACAAAGCAGGGACTGTGTTCAAGCTCCTTTTTCACTGTGTGAAAACTAGTCTGCAGATTTTACTCAAACGAAGCTTGCAAAGAGAAAAAAGTGAACTAAATCCAAAGCCTATTTATGTCAGGAGGTTTTGATTGCAGCCCTTTGAATCAGTCCTGTGTCTGTATAATTTTGTTTATACAACGGTCTATGTGGATTTTTAATTTAATCAAGTTCCTGTAAAGCTAAATGCAAATTGAGTTATTTGTGAAAGGAAAAAATATATATAATTTAAAAATGACAAACTGATCACCTGGTTCCATGTGAAGGAAAATAACCAATCATTATTTATTATATTATCTGGAGACGGCAAGGGGGTTGGGCAGAGGACCTCGGGTCAATCTGATCACACACATACACTCCTGGATTGGTGGAGCTGGTTCTTTCTTTCTTTAACATTGTGTCTATCCAACATTTGGTCTTGGCAAATTATGAAAATGATATTATCTTTATATTACTATGTTGTTGAAGGCCTGGTCTTTGCATCTGGACATGTCCACTAATGCTGTCATTGTAGGAGGACGGCCAGAAGCCTATTAGATGGGCCTAATAAGCCTCAATATTGATCCATTGGTTTAGGCTAATGGATACTCAGTGCCTCCCCTTTGTCTGCAGCAGAAGCCCTCACCCCTGAGTCTGCACATGTGCCCACTCCCTCACTACACACACACTCAAACAGCGCAAACACAAAGACATAGCTTTCTGTTTTTGTGACTTTGCTGATGCAGCTGCCGTTAAGAGCACTTCTTCCCTCTCTCTGTCTCACTGTCGTGTTGAGCCAAACCATGAAGGATAGAAGTGGGCTGTGCTTTCTGTTTACACTTTATCTGACAAACATTTAGAGCTCAATGGACTGGCAGAGTGTCTTCACCTCAGCTCTCCCTGGCCCTAACCTGTAATGACACAAGACACTGATATTCAACACTTTTTCTACTGTCAATACCAAAGTGCAGTCACAACAACTTCACTAGTGGGCCCATTTCATTTTGGCTCCTTTTCCAATGTCACCTAAAACGTTTATCAGCAGCTATTCGATGACAGAGTCTGCAGCAATAACAAAGTCAAAGTCATGTAAAACGATGTTACACAATTCTGACTTTGTTCCAATAAATGCAGAAGTATTGTTGCACATTTTTCTCTTTTGACTCAGTAATCCTCATTTACAATTACATGTTTAGAACTACTTTAATCCATCCTGTTTTAGATTCAGATATGGTAGAACTCAGACGGCCAAATCTGCAAAATATTGTATTAGATGGCGTTCAAAGTTTGAGAATCATTACAAAAACATGTAATTACACGCACTTTGTTTTTTCAATGTCATACTTTTTGTTGTAAAATGACTAGTAAATTCCATTAGCCGGAGCGAGCATGTGCGCATCCACTGGGCACAGATGACCTTCAGCTTGCCTCCAGTGACAGAGCTAAATCAGAGATATGGCTTGTTTAAGACACTCACTGCACATGGGTGCTCAGGCCCTGGTGAATAATTTATATGTGAAATGAAACGACCTCTGGTGCTTTGCAGAAAGTCGGGCAAGGACTAAAGCAACAGAGAAGGGGGCTGGCTGAGGAAAGTTATTTATTATATATTCATGTTTCACGGAATGATTTAGTGTGTTCCATGAGAGGAAGAAAAGAGGAACTGATATCCAGTCTCTCAACATGACTTCTACAACCTGTTTTTGCCTCTATTACGTGCACTTCTCATGTTCTTTGTTTTAATACCAGCAGGATGACCAAGAGAGACCACAGGGAGCCCGCTCTCATAAGGGTCTTCATATATGAGTTATAATGGTAAAGTCATGGGACAGGAAGTTCACTGGGTTTATAAAGGTGAGGGTCTGATATGAAGCTATTTGATGTTGGAGAGGGAATACATTGTGTCCACGATGACTCTTCAGTGTGTGGTTACCTGTGTGTGGGTATTGTATGAAAGAATGTGGTATTTCAGGCTGTCATACCAGTCACTCAGTTTCCCTGTCAAAGAGCCTATAATAAAGTAGCCCACATTGCACCATTGCATTTCCCTTTAATGGCTAGCTTCCTGGGATGTTTTCTGTTTGCTATCTACAGCATGTTGAATCCGTAAAAAAAAGGTAATATTACTTGCACAGTGTAGTCATGTATTATTAATCCATTTTAATCCTTTTGCTGCTATGGTGCAAAGGACAGCCACTGGAGGTAAATGCTGAGCCAGCTGCTCAGTGAGAGGATAAGTAGCCAATCAATAGTGATTTTACCAGATCCAGAAAGCACCTGTCAGACTGGTTTATTATGTCTTTACATAATTTATAGATTTATGCGTAGCTTTGTACAATCCTGTTAATATGGGCATGCAGATATCATTAAAAAGTACTTTCTTATGAAGTGATTTTCAATTGTTATGATTATATATAGATGATAGCGGAAGAAAATGGATGAATGGATGGATGATTATGTATCGATAAAAATGTATATGGTTAATGTGCATAATTTTAAAGCTAATTTAAAAAAACAAAATAAAAGACTATCCATGCATGGTTCATTCTGGCAGTGAATCAAAATTGCAATTATTAATAGTTAAATGAAACAGAATACAATACAATGAAGATTACATAATTGTCCTATCATTTGGTATAAACACTTCCACAATATACAAGCAGGTTTTGACAGATGCAAACTAAAATGCTATAAACACATTTTCAAAGTAAATGATGGATCAAAGTATAGTCTAAAATAATAACCAAAGGGAGTTTCTCAGCCCTCTTATAACAAATGTGTGTTTTACATCTTAAGTCGACATTATAAAGCATTATCCGTAGGTTCTACATCATTGATTTAAGTGGCCCAAAAAAAGTGCCGGTGCTCTTTTTTTTCACCCAGGGAAGTGTTTGCATGTTGTAGAAAATGAATGAATGTAGAATGTAGAATTTACATGGTACAATAAGCACAAGTGAAATGTACAATATTACAAGAAGAAGGCCGTATATCCTTTTGTTTTCCTTTTGGATTGTTAACATGAAATGAATATACTTTTGGCATGATTATGTGAAAACCTTAAGCACCTAAAAATAGTAACTTAAAGCATGTGTCACCTCTGGTCCAACTGCTCTGCTCATTTACTCCTCACTAACTACATGTCTGCAAACTGCCATACACCACATGCCTTTGTAAAGACATTGAAATGAATAAATACATGGTAATCTTGTTTTACAACACTATGGTCCATATTTTTCACACATAAAAATATTCACAACAACATATCTCTTGACATGCAGAAGTGGAAAATGAATGCAATTGTGTAGTTCTAAATAAAGTGTTTAGGGCAGATACGTAGCTTCACATCTGAAAAAAAGGACCAGGAATTAAAAAGCCAGGAGGTAAGAGCAGGGTAAAATCAAATTTAAAAAAGCCAACAAAAAATATGCTAAAAGGGGTTAAAAACAGGGCCAGTCACACAGTCCATAACATGACCTTGAAATATGGGAAAGACAAAACATCAGCAATAACCAGTTAATTAAAACATATTTTGAACATTTTTCAGTTAAACAGAGGTATTGTTGAATCTGAATGCCTCCTAATAGATGTTTACCATTTTACCATTTTCCCATAGATGGTTGAACATAACATTCATTACATTTCATGATAGCTCCATATAGTGAATGGTCTATATGGGGGAAAAAAAAAGCATTCTATCCATGTAAGATGCACAACATACACACATACCAACCCCGAGGCGGCCAAATCTAATTACATAAATAAATCTAATTTGCTCATGTTGTGTATTGACTGATTAAGTTATTCTGCACCATGTAACAAGCACGGCGTTTTCAGTTTGAATGTGTGTTTGTGCGAAAGGGAGACTTGCCATAGCCGGACAAAGCCGTGTCTTTGGGGTGGGTGCCAGGTCCAGCCCCCACATGCTTCATTAGAGCGCCTTCATTTTGCAGGAGAATCACGTTAAAACATATGATCCCCACTACACCGCGCCACACCACCCCTTCCTCCTGTGAGAAACCCCCCTGAGCTCTGCCATGTGTCCAATGGAGAGACACTGGCACTTCCTGAGGGCTTTGTACTGTCCACACACTCCTTTATTTAGAGTGGCAGGCAATGGGACGCACAGCTCGCCTGGTCAGCACTATGGGGCCCTTATGGGGACGTATAGACTTATAAAGCATTGGTTGAAATATACCTGAATCTATTTCCCGCCTGTATTTAACCTAGACAATGTTTTAGTTTCTAACAAATAAGCTACAGTATTTATAGATATTCATTGTTCAGTAAACTTGTTAGTGTAAGTCTGGTAAAATTGATGATAATAATAATAGTAATAATTATATATATACAAAATACATCACATAAATAATAATAATAATAATAATAATAATAATAATAATATTACTACTACTAATAATAAAAATAACACTAATGCATCAATTTTATTTTGTGGTTTTCTGGACACTCAAAGCACATGGCATCCTATCATTCATTGGCTCCACTCAAGGTGCCAACCATTCACATACACAGACTCAGATTCAGATTCAGATTCAGATTCCTTTATTTGCCATTTGCAGTAAAACCACATTGGAAAAACTGTGCAAGACTACCCCAATGTCCATTATATCCACAGCGCCCCACTGTGGCACCTGGTGTTCCCAGAGGTCTCCCATCACAGTTCTAATCAGGCCCTGCCCTGCTTAGCTTCAGAGGTCTGTTTTCATATGTATTTTCCTTCGCTCTTCCCTTCAAGGACATGACCTTTAATATTCAGAAAGCAGTGTAATTTCATAAGCGAGTGATGTTCGGAGGCCTGCAGTTTATACACTTCTGATCCCTGGGAAGTCAAACACTGTAAATCTTAAAGGTGGATGTCTGCTCTGTGTTCAGCTTGTCGGCCAGAGCTGTGTTTGACACACTCTGTACTCTCTGTACCTGCGCTGCATGCCTCTTACATCATATGTGCTGTAACATGTGCATGCTGCTAGGACAGGGGGTAATTATTGAACATATTAGAAACATTCACAGAGGAACCCGCACAGGAGTTCAACTTGCCCAGAGTCAGAACTTAACATGCGGCTGGACTTCAGATTCACGTAGCTAAAAACTGTATCTGTCTTCCGGAAAATATGAGAAAGGCTTCTTCTCTGGCAATGTTAAAATCCAGGATAAAACAGTTCTGTTTAACTCTACATACAACTGAAGGATTTTATCTTTACTCTTTTTAATGTACCATGATTATTGATGATTTATTTTGATGCCTCGTGTGACTGTCTCAATCTTGTTTTGTTCAGTACTTTGAGTTGCCTTGTGTATGATTTGTGTTATACAAATAAACTTGCCTTGCCTGACTCCCATAGATTCAATATGCAAACAAGCAAACACAACTCTAACTCTATAATACCTTGACATACGGGTGAATTCCATATTCATTCAAACATATATGTATTTCTGTATTTCAAATTCAAATGTGAAACCAATAGATTAATCACATGCCACACCTTTTTTGTTGTCATTTTAATGGTTATGGTTACAGTCCGTTCTAAATATGGGGTTTTTACAGACTAGCAATTATCAACATTATAACAATTAACTCCTGAGCCTGTAAATGTCATTCATCTGTAAATAAGTAAACAGTGCAATCATTTATAATATGCAATACTGCAACTTCAGCCACTTTACTTCATCTACTTATTATACTGCCCTATATGTACGGTATATAACTCCGCATTATACATATATATATAGTTTTTTGAGAGATTGATATTGATATTTACAGCCAGCAAAGAAACATAGCTACTACTTATTTGGTATATTTTGTGTGTTCCCTGTGTGCTCTTACTGTCCTGTCTGTGCGCTGCAACCTTGAAATTTCCCCACTGTGACGAATAAAGGATCTCTTATCTCATTTGATCTTAAAGGCCTGATATATCGCACTTTGTAATGAAACTGCCTTATATTAGTTTTGCGTCGTTAGTTAAATTACAGAAGTACATGGACTTCACCTGTACATTCACATACTTGTATACAGTTCTGCAAATCATGTTTCACACTGTGCTCATATTGTTCCAGCTGTAAAAGAATGAGGAGGTCAGATGAAGAGAACAGCTCTTTAGAAGTCCACACAAGTTTAGATAAACAAGAAGACGGAGCATGAGTGAGGCACTACTCCGGCTGTGTTTAGACTACAGTGAGCCAGTAACAATCACTCATAGGGCTGAAGGACGTGACCCACATCCATGAATATGTCAGATATACACTGGATGATCTCCATATCAGGTCTAACCTCTTTTGACAGCTTGAGGAACAGCACTGCAGATACACGGGAAGGAAAAAAAACCTCACAGGAGACAAGAGGTGTAGTGGGGGGTGGGAATATATCTTGTCTGTCCTGACCCTGTAGTCTTGTATATAATGAACAACAACCAGCAGAGAAGGTACAGTATGTGATCTCAGGAGACACATATATACAGTAGATAGAAAAATCAAAATCAAAAAGTTATGTCGTCCAACACCATTCACGGTTTTCTTCCCCGCTTATTTAAAGTTTACGTCGAGCACACTGGCATTAACTCACGCTGGAATAACTTCCTCCTGTGTGAGATTAGCGTTCATAACTTTGAAAGCATTTGCTAAGTCTTTCAACAAAGTGCCATTGTTTAGCAGACACAGGCTTGTGCGTGTGTACATTTGGAGGAAGGTGAGAGAGGTGAGCGCTGTGAAGTGAGCACCCTCTGTTCTGGCCCATGATGTGTTTGTGTTGGAAACAATGACCACCCCAGGTAAAACACAGCATTTTGTGTAGATTAGTGCGCATACATTCAGACAATCAGAATGTATTTTTGGGACGTGTTCAAGATGGAAAAAATATGTTGAGTAGCAAGTACATTTGAGATTTTCATAAGCCCACTGCACTAGTTCCTCTTGTATTACAATAACTATATTTTGTGGTTGTCATTTTCTATAGTCGACGTCAAAATGGAAAATCTTTGGGCTGAAACAAGTTAATAATTAAGATCCAGAACTAACACCAGCATAGCTTCAGAGATACAGTATGACGATATCTGGTGAGGAAGTATGTGAAGTATGAATGTACTGTATGTGTAACAATAATTAAAAACTAACCAAACGAGACCACGACAACTATTTCTTCTCAATTCAAATGTATGCTGCCTGTACATATTGCATAAAGTTTAAAGAAAGCATAGCACTCAAGTTGCAGATGTCAATTATTTATTTGTGAGACGTTTCGGCCACAATGGCTTTGCGAGATGCTTTTTCTCGTTGAATATATTGTTGCGTCTGTTGTATTTCAAAGGCTACTTTTATTCTGTAAGTTGCAACACACAGTACGTGCATTTTCATGTAGGGTAAACAAACAGAAGATAAATGAAAAATAACTATACAAAAATAAAATAATATCACTAACTTTAGCATAATAAAGAAGCAAGTCTAACAGTTCTAGCTTTAGCAAAATATGTACTCTTTGGAACATCTTGATATTGTTTAAAGAAATCAAGTTGTTTTTGTTTTGCCTTGAAATTGTTTAAAAAAGAGAACGAAATGGGGTGAGGTGTAGGGTCAGAGAGTGCTTGTGTCTGTGTGTTTTGTGTTGTATGAGTGAGAAGGGTCTGCTTCATATAACCCCTTTTCGAACCATCGGAACATTATTTCTTTGTTATTGTTTCTTTTTAAGCCATTGATTGAAGAATAATCTGAATTAAGTTTATTATGTATCCTGTGTATTGTTTACTGTCTTTGTACAAACAGTGAGTAAAAAACACAACTTCTTACTACTACTACAGAAGCAGGACATTGGGACCTGGGTTCATTGAGAATTTGGTTAATCTAAATCGTGATCATGTCTATGCCAATGTTCCCCAAAGTCTTTGTCATTGAAAACAATCACATGACACACCACCAGCTAAAACTGATACAACATTGAAACAGCCTTTATTTCAATGTTGCACAAAACAAAGGCGGCACGGTGGCTGAGTGGTAAGCACTCTCGCCTCTCAGCAAGGAGGTCCTGGGTTCGAATCCCGGTCGGACCAGGGCCTTTCTGAGTGGAGTTTGCATGTTCTCCCCGTG
>JAPMNZ010830474.1:0-10136 GCA_029875035.1 Pomatoschistus microps | reverse complement strand
GCTTGTGTCAGTCTGTCCCATGGCATCTATGGCTTCAGCAGAAGTTTACCACCACGGAGTGCAGAATGGGAGCTTTGGGTGTTATTGCTTATTTATCAGAATAAGCCAAAAACAGACCATCTATTCTATCATCAATCGTAATCTCTAATAAGATAATTATTATGATTAAATATTGAATTGAACATCTGATTTTCTTAATACTATAAAAGCTTTCTTTAACAGGATTTTGGGTACTCAGAGATATTAGAAATTTCTTCCTAAGACAACTTACCTCCCTGTTCGTCCAACATGACCAGAGTCCTGATTCCAGCATCTTTGCTCTACCAGACACAAAGATGGAAAGAAGACAAAGAGATACCGGTAAATTACATCAAGTAATTCACAGTTTTGAACAGAGAAAAAGTGCTACAATAGTATACTGCAGTTGATGGAATGAGAAATTATTTAATTTTAATTTACCGGTGTAACTATAAAAAATATGATGCCATGCACTACATGCAATACATTGATCACAAACACATTACTGCAAAACATACAATTATGCAAATATGGTAAAACCAAGTTTACTTTCTCTATACCAGTGGTGATCTTTATTCACCATATTGACCACATGTAGGAAAGTATGCTTGTGATTATTTTTTTCAAGAAGCACACCCTTTATTGACTAAGGGATAACTTTTCTTTAACATGAGTTTGAATACATTGATATTTCAACATTTTCTGGTTGCTGTTTTTTGTCTGCACAGCAGTCTGATTAGCCTGGGCTGTTTTAACTGTGCTTTACACATAAAGATTGATTGACAAGGTGGACAGGCAGGTGAAGAATAACGTAACGTAATTGAAGGAAACAAGTGCTAGATTTTTGAAGCAGCAAATGTTATTATTTTTTGTTTAACGACAAGGATAAGATGTCAGCTCTCAAAAAATGTTTTGTCTCAAAAAAGTGTGTACTTTGGTAAAATGTTCAATCTCTGCCTATTTCAAAATGTTACACAACATGAGCACTCATTATGTCTTTGATACAAGACATATTTTGTATAAGAATGTAATTACGTTCACATGTTTAGTGACTGGACTCCTGAACAAGCTCCTAATGTGTTTGTTGGAGCCTGCAATTTGCCACAGTGTCATAAAAACATTGGTTTAACAAATGGAAAAAGAGTGATATACGTGTACAAGATCTCAATGCAGTATCAGACACGTTGTGCACACATTTACTGAATAAAATGATGTGCTTTTTCGAAAACCAATATATTGTATTGTATTGTAAATATTCAGTTTAAAACAAGTGCTGTATGTTGTGCAACATAAACCACTCTACTCCGGCAATGGTCCGAGAAATATTATTCCAAAGGCCCTTTCGTTCAGGCGTGAACAGTTCCAGATAAAAATGCGCGCTGACCTTCTTGTAGAGATGATGGATAGAGGTTTGTCCTCAGGATCAATAAATAAGATATAGTTTGTTTGGGAAATACTGAAATACTGAGACCACACACAGGCCACCACCAAAACACCACTGTTTGACTGAATATGAATATATTATTGTACTTTATTTCATTTTTTTATCTTTCATATTTTTGGATGTTGTTCCAAGGGCTTTCATTCGAACAAATAAAAATATGAGAGAGAGCACCTGCTTTCATTTGAAAGGTGATACAATTTGAACAAAAAATAGATACAACAAGCCGAGCCCACGCGTCATCCGTCAACGGCGAGCGGCTCACATCCTCTTGATGTTGTCTTCCTTCGAGATGCACGAACATGTAAGAGAGCTGGTCACGGGCCGAAAGGACAATAGCTGTTCTATTAGAGCATCTTTTGCATATTTTTTTTTTACATTAGTTCATATTCTTTCTCTAGTTTGAATTAATATATTTCCTGCTAGATTGTTCTGAACAAAATTGTTGGATTGAGTCAAAGCTGGACCAAAGGTAAAGAGGGATTTTTGTAGGTGAATTATATAATTTTTGAATCAAATGATATGGTTGTCTAAAGAAACATCCAGACAGTGACATAAGACAAAGCTCTTGCTTTCTTGCTATTGATTCTTCTCTTGAGATAACCACCAGCCTGTCTCCTGGAATATATCCTAATTGGGTCACAGGCATGCACTGTTGTGAGTCACATGTTTCTCACCTCCCTGATGTAAAAGTATATATTTAAATGCATCTATATATTGTTTTTATACATTTGTCACTGCTTGCACATTATTCATATTCATATTAAGGTTGGACATTTCTTTTTTTCTTTTTCTTTTTTATGGGTATAATTTTGGGCAGATATTTGGGCAACAAAAATAAGCTCAATATATCAGCAAATCTCTATCACCGCTAGCACTTTTCATTTCCTAACAGCTCTCCCTCCTTCATTCAATCACAGAGCATGATGTAGCTAAAAAACAACTTTTTGACATGGCTCAGTGTTAGCTGCAGAAGCACTCAAGCATTTCCCGCTCTCACAAAAGGTCAGGGCTCGCCATGGCACTAAAAGAATTATGGGCTACATTTGCATGAGACAAGGTCATGTTACATCACTCAGCACAAGTACGTACAGTTTGGCCACTTACCCTCTTGCATGGGGACAATCATGCTATAAAAACCTGCTCATCAGCAAAGATGTTGCCCTCCATGCATTTCTAATGAGACTGGCGGGATCAGTCTTTAGGCATGATAGACATCATGGTATGTTCAATTACTGTGCAATCACCTCCAAGTCATGGGGGGCGGGGAAAAATATATTCACTTAGCGGTATTTAGTTCATTTTGTATTATAAGTTATTTATTAGATCTACTTTTAGCTGCAATACAGCTGCAAAATTATTGCAGGGGTCAATAAAATACATGATTCACATGAATGACAACAGTTTACATTAAACAAATAATGATAAGAATAGAATAAAAAAGTTTTACTATGCCAATATTTTCATAAAATGTTGCTTCAGTGGCCTTTTATATTAAGGACATCTAAAGGCAGAGAATTCCACAGCTGCATGGCTCGATACAAAGCAGTTTTCTGCATATTGGTTCTGGCTGGGGACAGGCTGAATAGAAATACATTTTTTAGCTTTTTGAAACAGAATTTTAAGTCTTTCTCATTATTATCTTTCTTACTAAAATATTTGTTACTTAAAGGAGGAGGATTTTCTACTGGAACACCACAGCTCACTGCTTTGACCCCAGAATATGAGCCACTGAAAACACTTATTTGTTCAATTACTTCTGAACGGTTCCTAGTAAATATACAAAATACTGAATATATGCATTTTATTTGGTAATTTATGTTGTACGATATTTCATTATATGGTTCAATCAAAGAACTGTACTGAAAGTTATGTTTAGTTTTTGAAAAACAGTTGAGTGAGATTTCACTTGTAAAATCACATACAGCTCTTTTGAATGAAAGAAATGTCACACCACTGCAAAACACTGCAAACATCATTTCATCAAGAAATATCTATCAGTAACAAGCGGAGAGTGAGGCATGTGATCAGGGTTATCACTATCACCACTGTCTTCAAATAAGCTTTCTACTTATTCAATTAGAACAGTAATCTTCACTCTAAGCCTTTTTAAAGGGGCAAGGGTCAGTCAGAGAGGGCACGTGTGTTTTAAGTGCACTGAAGGGTCACGTTCGACTATGACTTTATCAGAGGAAACTTACTGTATCATTTGGAAATTTGTAATAATGGTTTAAAATTGACATGGGGTGAATTACACAACAGTGGTACACTGGCATTTACACAATGCAAACAACAAAAGGCTCTTCCGTGGCATTTTCCTTAAAGGTTGCTTCTTCAGCCCCTGCAGGTGTAAGGTCGAGTCTGAGTGTGGTGCTGTGGAGGCTGCAGCTGGAGACAGTTCACACCGTGATGCAGCTCAACTCATGCTGCTTGTTTGAGGTAATACAATTCTTGTATTAAAATCCACCACAGCCAGATAAAACCACAGAACTATTGTTACCAGGTGATGTCTCGGCGTCTGGTGTGATGCTAGATAGTAGAACATTACATTTTCAGTTTGACCTAAAAGACAGGTTTACACTGTATAGGTTGAAAAAATAAATAAAATATGAAGTCACCATTACTTTTACAGAACTCCGTCCACTTAGATGGAGAGTTTGTGCAGTTATTATGTCTTATCGCAGTTTTCAGAGTGGACTTATGTCAGGACTTTGACTGGAACATAAATAGGTTTTGTTTTAAACCACACAATTGTATGGAATGGCTTTATGTTTAGGGAAATTGACCTAATGGTAGGTAAACCCCAGTCAAGTCTTGATAAGATGAGAAAAAACTTTATTGATCTCATAATGGAGACATTTACAACAACTTTTCTTCTTAGATCCACCTTCCAATCATCTCTACATTGTCCCAGCTGAAAGAAAATCAGCTCGACAGCACAATGCTGCTATAACCAAGTTTTACTTTAGTCGACTGTATATACCAACTCCTCCGATTATCCAGCACGCCATGAATTATACAAAGTGACAACATGTGGAAAGGTTCATGGGATGACATGTTTTTTCCTTATACCTTGCTTTATTATTGAGACAGCATTGAGTGTAAAACATATGCAACATATGTCATACACTCAACCCTATAATTCTGTGCCATGGTAACAGGTACTTACCTCCTCAACCAATGCTAGCATACGCCGAGTGCTTTCCAGAGACTGTAGAGAAAAGAAAAAAAACAATAATTCAACTTGATTTTTACATATTTTTATGTGTGTTTTGATCACCATACTTCTCATGTTGATGATTTAAACATATTAATACCTAACACATCCTGATGAGCTCTAGTCCCTCGTCTGAACCTCTTTCTGCTCTCCCCTATGGCGCTCCTCTGCTTCCATCACATTCACACAGCTCTTTGGCTTTGCATTATCTGCTCATGAATGTTTAATAATGCCATTTGAGCTGCTCTATTATTCCTGGGCTCCTTTCTCCTACCTCCTTTTTGGTCATAAGCATAGTTCATCATTGCCCTCTACCAAAAACATGATGAAAGTGAGTTTCAAATTCATATTAAGAATTTGTTGACGTATTGATATAGGAGTGGCTGGGGTTGAAGAGGTTTATGTAATTATCCAAAAGTGGCAAAGAATTCTACTATAAAGAAAAATATGGATAATATTTCTAAAAGTTAAGAAATGTTGCTACGAGATCAATCACTTCAATCTAATAACTCTTACTTTGTCAAACATTTCAAAAGCATTCAAATGGATTACAATGTGGAGAAAAGCAGAAAATTGCAGGAAATTGTAAATATTTGACCAGTTTTGTTCAATTAAAATGTGGGGCCCTAAAAGGACTCACTTTAACACTGTTTCCAGAAACAACTATGTCTGAAAGGGTCCAAAGATAAATACTTAGTTCTACTGTTGATTCATTACGATTCCTCTTGTGAGATTTCTCATACCTCATCAGCTACTTGGTCTGCACGAGTCTGCAGGTCGGCCAGCTCATTGCGCATGTCCGCTTCATCCGCCATGGCAACTTTGGAGATTGGACCTCAAGCACAACAATCTGTTAAGAAAACCAACAATTAGGCAAAGACTGAAGATTATTACCAAGTTAAAGACTCAATGATGATCTTCATTTAATCAAAATTTCAACTCAGTGTAATTAACAGATGTTCTGTAGCTAAAATTAAAACACATTTACCACAATATTGCTATTACAGACATGACTTTTGGATCAAAACAACAAATCGATTAATCGAAAGAATAATCAACCACTTAATTAATTATTTATGTTATATAAGATAAATTGAGGGTATATTACAACAAAAAGTCCAAAAGCAGAAACTAGTAATTAGAAAGTAATTATCAATGTGTAACAAATTACTTACTAGATGTTTTTTTACTCCGCAACACGAATAACATGTAGGTGTATTTGAATGTATTTGATACTCCAATGAATAATTACTGTATAAAGCCTGCAATTGAAGATCATATCCTGAAGAGTTTAAAGTCTATTTTGTTTCATACACGTGTCAAAGCTATTTTCACAGCATATTCTGTAGACGGGCTCATGAAAAATAAATGTGGATGAGAGTCTGCGGGGGCTACACGCTGTTTCTACAGGCGGGAACAAAGGTGACAGCCCACTCAGTCTGATGCGATTACTCTGCTTTTACCTTTGCTTCTCTGACCCTAGTCTGCTCCTGCCAACACACAACGTAAGCTGAATAATGAACCGGGATGAGCAATGTGTAGTCTCGTTTATCAACATAATGTGCGAGTCATTTTATCTCATTTAATCTATGGCAATATTCAGAGAGACTTTATCAATGCTCTACCAATTCATGCACAACCAACTGTCACTTTTATACACAACATCACATTTACTCTTTGGCTTTGGAGATTATGATTAATCCAGTGATGTTGAAATCATAACTAAAGCAATGTAAACGTTCTATACCATGTTTACCTTGCTCGTCGCATTATCACTCAGCTGAGAGCACAAGGTCGAACTGACACAGATGGAGAGTTTGTATAAAATATCCAACCCCGCCCTCCAGGCTCGCTCCACCCACATCCTGCCACCGCTGACAGTCTTGTTAATAATTGAATGTGCAAAGGGAATGGGAGAGAACATAAAGCCATGCTCTATAAGGGCGTACAGTCTTCGTATGTCATTCACTTTCTGCATTGTCATCATTTGAAACCAGCTGATCATTGTGTCCTATATGTTTACGGAATTCTTTGCCACATATCTTTTTTGTGTTTCATTACATACTTACAAAAGACGAAAACCTTTTGTTCTCTTAAAAAAACATACAGGGCACAATGATGAATAATGTGTTTGCATGGGATCAAAAGTGTCCTGTGTGTGTTTGGAAAATACAACACACTTTTACCTTTTTATCAATTCTTACATGACATATGATATCATTGGACTATAGGGAAGTGTGATATCTGACCAGCATACTTTGTCATACCAATATTACTGCTAAACATTATTATCTGAAGAACTTTACATATTTTGTTCAAGCCCATTGATAATACTGTATCTATATCCCTTAAGCATGAGTCATTTAAATCTCAAGTGAGGACATATTTTTGAAGACATCTCTGTTCTGACCACATTGAGTGTTTCTTTGCCAATGCAGGAGGGTCTGTTGGACAGTTAGTGCCAACAAAAATGATGTGGTGATGATCCAGGACACTTGAAACATTCTACAACATGTATGGACATTTATCAACATGTGTTCTATATTCTTTTTGTGTCTTCACTGTTGATTATCTGACTGTTGGTGATTTCAATGGTATTGCTTAGTCCTCTGATATGACTTTTGTTGTGATTTAGGGCTATACAAGAAGGAATTATATTGTATTGTATTGTTACAAATCATATAAAAAGCCTTGTCTCCTTTCTTGTCTGCCTTGTCTTCATTTCTTTACACTAGGAAAGACAACTTGGAGGTAAAAATCTATTATTGTGCAGCATACGTACGTCATGAGTCTGGTCCTGGAGGCCGTCTCCTACGGGAGCTTTACAAATGTCACGTATGAGTGTGAAATCACATGACCACAGTCCAGAGATGGCAACAACCTTGGACCCACGGATCTCACTGCAGTGTCTTCCTTCTACTCGAGATGTAGAGTTATAGATTTTCTTATTCTATTTAATACCTGAGTAATACAATTTTACATTTCTTTTGTGTTGTTTGTATTCCTGCTCTTTTATCTTGGGAAGTTGGAAATTGGATGTCGCGGTTGTGGTTGGTTATTATAGTCGAGAGGAATCTTTTATCAAAACCCTCAAATATTTAGGATAAACTTAAGTACTATCCACACAGGTGATGGGTGATGCTTTTGACTTGAGTACCAAGATCTTTTGCAAACGTTTATGTTGCGCTTCATAGATTGTTGTCTACTACTCCTGATCCTGCAGAGGTCGTGTTTCTTCCCGAGACCTCAGAGAAAGAGAAGCCGTCTTTCCCTGGCTTGCATGGTTAACAAATTAAACTGCTACTGATGTTGGAGAGTGGCAGATTGGCCATGTTAACCCTTTGAGTGTAAGCTCCTAAACTGGTCGGTAGTCAATAGCAACTGCCTAATGTCCTTATGAATCACATGCCAATTTGAAAGCTGTCATTGCACATTTCCAAAGCTCGAGCAGCAGAATGCAGAGCACAGTTGCACACGTCAATAACGCCAGCATGTTCCTCTCACAGTTTCTTCACTTCTCACTGGTGCTGCATTGATCAGGCCCTGATTGCTCATCTCTTTGAATCATGTGCCGCTCGCGTGTGTCTAAACACCAGTCTTTATCAGCACACTAACACATCTTCAATTTGATGATGTGTTGAAGAAAAAGTGAATATAATTATGTTTTCTTTCCATTGGGGCAAGACTTTTTGAGAAGAAGTACAAACAATGCTTAGTTTTATCTATACATTGAACACTGAGTGGGACTGGTTGTCTCCAAGCTCTACCGTATATGCTCAAAAGCAGCAGGCTGAACCCACAGAGAGATTAGACTCGGCAACGAAAGAGGATTTAATACTCTGTCACTCTCCCTACTACATCTCTGCACTTTGTTTCTCTTCCATCTACCGGAGGCCTTGTAATACACATGGTCACAGTAGGAATGTATTTTTCTCCATTTGATAGCCACAACAAATGCACACACATTGTATCATCTGCATACTTGTGGGAATCTTACAAGGGGAGTGTTGAATTATTAATAAATAATAAGTACACAGTAGCACAATCCATGCTATATGAATACCATTTGAAAAACCAAAACACATGGGCAAGGGAGCAGTGCTGAGCGAGAGGTTTGTTGCTAGCACATACATAGTGTGAGCAAAGCGTTCAAGCGGCATTCCTTTTGGCCCAAGACACCAGGGGGAAGGGTTGGATTAGCTCTATCATAGACTGACACGATTAACACGCAACTACACAGCCCTTCTAGGACGAGGACAACAGGCTATTTCCGGCATCAAAAAAAGAAAATCCTACAAGAGCAGTCTGAATGGAGAAAATCATATCTGTTGTGGTAAAAGTGTCAAGGAGATATTCAGAATAAGTCTTTGTTTGGACTTACAAGGAAATTAAGATAACGTTTGCCGTGCTACAGAGCTGAGTATGGAGGCAGCAGGAAGCCTATCAATCATGCTCCCATGTAGTGCGAGGATGAGCAGTTTTAGAAGGGGGTGAGACAGGGACAGCGATGCTCCACTGAACCAAACACAAAACCAGGTCAGGCTTATCAATTGCTCATTTCACAGATTTTCAACCTCATTCGTAGGAAAATTTGAGACTAACGTTGTAGCTATATACTTTTTCCTCTCTCTTTGTGCTCTAGATGCAGATATTCAATCGTCCACCTTTGGCGATGCCTTAATACTCTATCCTCTTAACAAAATTAAAATGTATGACAATGAGTGCAATAACCTTTAATGCGTCATGTGCCCTTCAGGAGACTACACTATAATATATAATAAAATATGCAATACATGACGGCGACGACAGGCAAAAGAAAGTGGGTCAAGGACAGTGAGGAGTGAGAGAGCTACATTGTAACATCCCCAAGTTCAGTTTCAACCCGTTCAAGGCTGGATTATTATTGGCAGAGATGATGGAAGAATCGACATAATATTGTTTAAGATAATCAAGGAAACTAAGAAAATTACATTTGAAAATAAACAGCAGCCAGAGGTAACACTTTAGATTACAGATTGTTATTCCAGGTATGAGTAGGGTTTAATAACAACAGGTAATAAGGAAATACTTATACGGTACAGTCTGGATGACAGTGTGCGCCATGATAACTTGCTCATACAGCAGCCAGTGGTGGACAAGATAGGCCCAGGATAGAAGATTTTAACACTGTAATAAAACATTTTTTGAAATTATCCTTCTCCTAACTAAAACACAAAAACAATTTACTGATTGAGAAAGTAATTTTAGGCTATATCAAATTTAAGATTGTTGGTACAACTGCGTTAAATGACAGCAGAGAATCAAGCCATAAGCCAAGATATTTGTATTGATCAACAACTGAGATTAGTGGTTAATTTAATTCGTAGAACAACTTTTTTTTTTTTTTTATAGATTTGAGCCATAATTGAACTGCAATAGAATTCTTATTGAATAGAGTGGATAAATAAATCACTGTCATGG
>JAPMNZ010830202.1:0-10655 GCA_029875035.1 Pomatoschistus microps | reverse complement strand
CTGCATGCTGTGTTTCGAGACTCCAACTCTGGGTTTATAGCAGCTTCCAATCTCAGTCAAAAATACACCAGCTTTACAGAACATGTTTTCACAAGTCATACAGATTGTGTGTTTGAACATGAAGCTGCAGTTGCATATGTAAAATTATTAAATCATTATCTACTACACATCTGGGTTACTTGAATGCAATCATATTATGAGGTGGACACTTTAAGGAGATATGCAGGCTTCTGAAATCTGGGTAATATAATGTCCTGGAGCATTCATCTCACCAGGAGGTAATGCGAGAGTGTGTTTTATGACATCACTCCAGGTACTTTGGAATTCAGATCCATCTGCTCCATAAAAGCAGTGGAATAGATGCAGAGGTGGGATGATTTGAATGCAACTCACGCTTTCTCTACACCACAGACCTGCTCCTTCTCTATTTTTCTGAATTAGCGTGATGGTGCCATCTGCTCATGACTGAAGCTTAGGTCCCTAATCTCCACCACGCTGCCCCAAACTCAAAACTCACATACAAGGCCAAGGGCACGTATAGCTGTAAGGGGTTGTGTCTAAAAGGATCAAATATAAGCTTCTTTAGTGGATTAAAATTATATACAAGCGCTTACCAGTCTTTCCAAATCCTGACCTACAATGCCAGCTTCGACATGGGCGGTAAGGTTTTTCTCATCGACCCACAGGATGCGATTCTAAGAGATAAGAACATTTCATAGACATGATTGTTAACAAAAAAACAAGGCTTTTGTGTGCCAATGGATCGCTTTCATGTTGTGGAATTCTAGGTGCCACTACAACTCTCTGGGAAAAAAAACATTTTGGGAAAAAAAAAAATCCCAGATCATTCTAGTCTTTAGATTAACAACCCTTACGTCTGAAAGTCCTTTGTACATGCCAAAATCAGGCATATGTATATGTTATTTAATTATTGTCATCCTTCTACACACTTAGAAGTTCTACACAAAACAGGTAGTTCATAATTACAGACAAGGAAGATTTTGTGAAAGCTTTTGTTTCATCTAGATTTCCCCAAGAACTAGAGACATTTGCAAAATCCAACTTTTGACTGTTACCATGGTTGCCACTGCCAAGAGATATTTTTCAGCTGCATCTACAACAATATTTAACTGTAGGCTGTGGGAAATGTTGTGATGCCACATAAACGCAAGCCATTGTAAATCGTGAATAAAACATGAACAAAATGCAATGTTGATCAAAGGCACCAGATTGGGACAGATCGCTCTAAAGGAGGGAGAAGATAATACTACTACAGGTACAAGGAAACGGGGTACAGGGCCTTTACACAGGAGGTCATTTTACACCTGCCATCCATTATTTTCAAGAGGTAATAAAGTTTATGCTCAGCTTCTTTCATGTGCTTCCTCTGGAGTTACCGGACCTCTGACCCCTGACACAGAACAGTGACCACTGGTGTGCAGGTTCCACAGTCCATATGAGCAGCAGGACAGCGCCTGATAAATCTCTTCTCTGTGCACCACCATCAAAGGCCCAAGCACAAAAATTCACCATTTTATTAGAACTCACAAATGAAAAGGCACCGGGTACATTGCGTACCTATAACTGACTACCGAGAAACAAGCATAAGTCATTCATTTTGTGCAGTATTATCTTTTTAAATAAAAGCACTCACAAATGAAAATACCACTATTAGTTTTTAATCATATTACTGCTATGACTTACCATCTGAGAGGTGTCCAAGGACACAATGGAGCGAGTTTCCTCTGAGGGGCACTCTAGAGCACTGGAAACGCTTGTCCCTCCTAGCAAAGAGAAGAGGTGTACGGCTGAGTAAAGGCATTGCAGTAGAATATTTGTTCAGCCAAACCGTATCAACGACTAATACGGCAAGAGGACGTCCCATGAATGTTTTATATTTGGATTGGGTATTGCTAGCTTAAACCCGTCTACAGCATGGACAAGGGGCCACCCGAGGTACTGCAGCTTAAATTCACACGGGCTCTAAGGAGATTTTCCTATAGACCTTGATATTTACGAAATCGGCACGTCCTCAGCTGAGAGGAAACCTACAGCTTTCTATAAATTCACACTTCTGTGCAACAAACTCTGCTCCCTCCCATCCCACTCCAGCTCCGTCAGAATGCTCATGTGGCCCTCAACGTGAGCGGGCTCAGAGGTCCACAGTTGGCTCTGATTGGTCAGAACGCTCACGTATTACTCTGGTCCTGTGGAATTAGAACCATTGCCACCTACTCTGCGAGCATGCCCTAATGAACGCAGGTCATTGATTTGCATGGGCAGACCCACGGCATGTCCCCATTGCTTTAGATCAGGGATGACAAACACATCAGAGACTAATTTGCTACAAGCCAAGGACCGGACTGGTTAAAGGTTTACCAAAACATAATAAAATGATTGCATACAACATATTGAATCTAGACCAAACACAGTGTACCATATTTTATTTATGATTAAATGAATAATCATTTTTTTTTTTTCTCTAATACTAATCAAATATCATCGGGGGCCAAGATAATTCTGGCCCCCGGGGCTTAACTTTGACACCCATGCTTTAGATATTTAGGGTTACGCGACTTACCTCCAAATGGTATCAAACATATATTATGTTTACAAGCCAGCTCTACAATTTTGACAACGTCATTGTGGCAACCTGCAACAGACACAAGGCAAGCAGGTTATACATATTATACAAACAAATGAACAAGAACTAAAATACAATAGAAATAGTGTGCATCTTTATCTTTTCAGTGCTTTAACAATTTTAAAGGCAAGCACAAGAGTGGGACGAACGGGATCGATACAAATGTGTTTTAGCTAGTCTTGAGTCTCATCCATTTACTGAGGATCGTGACAAGAGCAATACACACCTCCTACATAGAGGCTTGAATGCTCCCCACTGCTTTTGAGATACGTCTCACTTCTTCAGCCAAGAGAAATTACTCACAATCACAGATAAGGCATACGTTGTCTTTTATGAATGTACTGTGATCTGAGAGGGTTGAACTAGATTTTGATGTTTCATGTTTTTCATAGCACTTTGGTATGAATTGTGCAATATAAATAAATTCACCTTGCCTTACTAGTTGTGATAATGTATTAATGTTGCTTTGTTGCATTCTTCAAGGCTGATGAAACGGGATTTTCCATATAAAATGTGGGCAAGAAATAACAACTGAAACCAATCTCAAAACTATAATTCATAACTGCACTAGTCAAAGCCCGACTGGCGTTTAAACCATCCATCCACAGACACCATTAAGCCTCATACATATTAATATCACTGCTTCTGCTGAGATTAACCCTTTAAATCACAGACCAATATGTTCGGCTTTACTATCTGGCCAGATTGAAACAGACCCATCAAAAGCTGATTTTCTTCAGTTTCCAGACTTACTTGGCCACGCTACCATATCAGGGACACGACCAATCTTTCCTTCTCGCAGTGCAAAGATCTCATGTAAGCAATGTCCTGTAAGACAATGTGCACATGAGCAGACGAAAGGGTTAGGGTTAGGGTTAGGCTAGTTTTATACACAAGGGTTAGTCTATAAAAACTATGGTCTTTGAAACATTTCTTACCATGAGCACGGAACACTCGGTCCTCTGCTTCCACAGAGAATGGAATAGATGTCGCTTTTAAGTCCTCCACAAAGGCCTCATTAATAGTTGGAGGTTGTAGAGCTGAGCTATTGAGTAAAGGCTGCAGAAACATAAGTGATTATAGAAATGTAGCTCCTCACAAGTTAAGGCATGTGTTCGTGAGAGACAGTTCTTACTGTTGCCGGGGCTTTGTGCTGCAGACTTGCTCCAAATGTGCCTTCCATCCAGTCTTTGAGCCCAGGAATGATCATACCGCTCAGTCTATACCTGGAAACGTGCAAACATGGTTGAGTTTATCTGAAAAGTCTGTTCCTGTCTGATGGAAAACAAATTTGAACATAATCCATTAAATGATCAATATTGATTAGACCATTAAGTCATTTTTACCACCAAGTCAAATTTGTAAATTATATATCTAGATCTATAGCTAGATTGAAAGTATTTCCATACTTCCAAAAAGCTTTAAGCTGAAAGAGTATTATGGTACAGCTTAATATAAACCTCCAAACCAAATTATTTTACTACACAATCACAACATGACATAAACAATCATTCCATGATGGGTTGATCAAATGTATATATTTTACTGATACTCAATAAGCATTGTAATTAAACATTTGGCATAATGATCCAAATTATTATATTTAGATGATTTTTCATTCAGAAACCACAATGAATGACTGTTCGGTTTTTAGCTTCAATGGTCTATATAGTTGGTTTTAAATGTAAAATGTCTCTGTCGACTGATTTTCATCTCAAGCGCTGCAGCCCTGTGAGTGAACTGCGAAGTTTCAAGCTTTAACTCAAATATAAATAAACTCATCAGAATGAGGGGGAAACTATCCTAATACTAATGCACTCAATTTAAATGTGATTTCAGTTCCCATTTCTAAGCAGAACAAGCACAAGCACCTTTAACAATGCAGTCATTGTGACTGGAGAGCTGCTGGCACAGAGCAGGCCTGAGCAGAGCTGTGTGCAGTGTCTTTGTCCAAAACCATGAACGCAGTGGAAAAGACAGCAGCTGAGATTCTCAGGTAGTTGTGAAGCTTTGCAGATAGTGGCGGGTTTTACATAGAAAGAATGTGGGAAAAATACATTTCAAAGCTCAAAATATACCTATCACTGTCTGAAGGCCACTTCTAGTTATGACAATAAAACATCTACAGTCTTGGGCAGATGTTAAAAAATCAGTTCTGACAGCTGATCAATTATTTATACTTGTGAAAAGCACATCTTGGGTATCTAAAACAGAATGTTAGTTAAAATACGAAAGTCTGGTACAAGCAATAGGCAGTTTGGAAGATAAAACACCATTTATGTATCACACAATTGAAATTATGATACTGACCACAAGGTGTCAGTATAGGAGCACATAACTACAACTGCAGGTCTGCTCTGAAAATGGGTGAAATACTGTCAGCCAGACGACGTGCTTTTCCAATTCCTTTCATTGAACAGAAAGAAAGGCGTCTGGCTGAACAAGTTAGGTGAACTTCATGCTGCCATATCTCAATTAATAAAAATATGACAGAAATTATGATGACATAATAACACAAGCATTGGGCAACCAACAATGTGATGAAATTGAAAAAGATGCTAGAAAATGCAGGAAAATCAAAATAAATGTGTTTAGTTACCTTTTTCCTGTGAATTCTGCTTGCCCTTTCTTGTTGTAGATAAATTTGGTGTCACTATAGCCCCAACCATTCCATTTCATAACGTCCTGCCTGTCAAAAGATAGACACACAGGAAATGATTATGTTGGAACGGCAGAGTTGAAAAAGCAAAGCATAATAAGCACTTTATAGCAAAATAATGTATTATCATAATATTGCACTATTATCGGGATAACATAATAATGTGCAATCCTGATGTAAATACAGCACTTTCATCTCCAAAATAAAGACATTTGGCCGACAGTCATCATGATCAAATAATAAGTTAAACATCAGCCTTGTAACAAGTCGGTGTGGATGATACTACATAGAATTAATCTACTTTATTACACAATATCTCAAAATACACATCTGTTTCAAGGCGAATAAAGGCTGAGGCTTCATCAGCTCAAGTGTTGGCCTGATTACTTGGTATCGAATTGGAAATCTACGGAAAAAATATTCAAGAAACAAAACAACAAAGTCTGAAAGTCAGAAGCCAAAGCCTAACCCTGCTCCCTGTAACATTAAACCATACTTAAGCCGAGCACAATATACTTATGAAATCTATCCTCATCCTATTCTAAAAAAAGGTTTTAGAAATATTTCTCCTGAATCACATTTAAAGTCTCAATGTTTTCATCATCAAACTCTGACACAAACAACAGAAATTCTAATTGATTATTTTATTTGTTTTTTTTTTAAACATACATGCTGTTTGAATATATAAACACATCCTTCATCGGAAACAGGCTGTGATCGATTATTCTTCAACCTTGATGCACAAAACAATATTGGACCATTTGTGGATCGGATCTCGGTTCTATGATATCGGTAAAGCAGATCCAGTATGAGACGATTTACTGACTGACATAAACTCAGAGTGCTACAGATTTACTCTTCAGTGACTTCTGAATAAAATGCCTGCTGAGACAATGAGACCCATTTTGTATTAGACTCAGCGATAGGCTCAGTCATTTGAGGGAAAAGTATATGTTCATTTAATTAGTGACTTTGATACCAAACATGAAAAAGAACGGGTGCATCCTAGTTTAGACATCGATCTTTGGGTCAACCAACTTATTTTTTAAGCATTTAGAAAATATGAATATATAATGATAATGAATAATGACATTTGAAAAGTGCTTTTAGTATCACAATACACCTCTTTGTCTGTGTATTGGTCCTATGTTTTGTGCACTGTAGATGGCTTCTAATGCATTTAAATGTGAGGTTTGCTAATCAAATAAATGTGAAATAAATTACCATACACAACTCTTTCTACACTTATTTTTGTGTCTAGAACATAATAGATATTTTGCTATTTAAATAGAGTAATTGTTATTTCTTAACCCTAAAGAACTCTTTTTAGACAACTACAATTGTGATACTACCCATTTGGTAAATATCCATTTCGAAGACATTATTCAAAAAAGCTCACAAAACCTGAAAACCCAGAAATGAAATGATAACTAAAAACCAGATGAAACCTGGCAGGGAAAGCTGAGCAAATGCCATTCAGCCACTTCCTTGTACGTTACACTGACTGGCATTATTACTGATTAGGTTGGCATTTGTCAGGCAATGGCACTGAGACCTCAGCGTCTGAAAACATGTCACAAGGCCTCGATAATGAGAGTGTAGAGTTAAGGTCATGGATGTCTGAGAGCATGTTCCAGAGACAAACACTAGATGTCAGCACACTTTGATTCTGAACTGCTGAAAGTCAGGCCACCACTTGTCTTATCCAATCAGCTCAGCAGAGGAGGAAGACTTTCACTGACTGTTTGACTTTCTGGATTTCATAATTGCATTCTTCAACTGTTAACATAGGAATTCCTTTCGCCAACATAAAAAGTCATTGTTCTCCTCGAAAGACACCTTTAGTGTTAGCTGGTAAGAATGTGAATACGATAGTATTAGCTCAAGACTATTCAAAATAGTTAAATTAAATACTACGCATGCGTGAGGGACAGCAAAGCACACAACTAAAGTTAAAGACTTTATCAAACTCTCCAAAATGAGGTTACAAAACAACCTCAAGTCTGCGCTGCCAACGTCATGTACCGCACCCTTATTGGGGGAAAAGAACCGGTCGGATGCAGGGTCTCAACCCCGAGGAGAAGACAGACGTCACATTATTCCATGAACCGTGACCCATAGGTCCCCACAGCAGCGGTGTTTCAGCTGCTTTAACCCCGCTCATGTCCAGAGAGAGTGGGACAGGGACAGGACCAGGATCAAGCTAAGTGACAGAGGATGCTCCTGGGAGTTACCTCCTCCTCGGGACGGTCCGCTGCTCCCCGGCCTCCTGTGCCTTGGTCTCCGGTGCTTTGCATTCGGCAGCTGTGATGAGTTGATCTTCTGTGGGTCTCTGTAAATGGCCCGTGATGATTTGGAGTCTTTGCCGTGCAGCTCTCTGCCTGTCGGCCGCCGCCATGCTGCTTCCGTGTTTGTGAAGAGGAGGGGCCTCCAGCCAGAGGAGCCGGACTGCGGCGCCTTCACGGGAACTACGTTTATGTGCACCAAAACAAACGCTCACTATTTTTTTTTTCTTTCATTTATGTGTATGTATTAATCAGAAAAGGGTATTTCCCCACAGTGGATAAAGATAGAAAAATAGAAATGTATTACTCTGAATGATCAATGTAACCAGCTAATGACAACATTAAATAGTGGAATAAATATATACCTTCAATGTATTTTTTTTTTTTCTGTGTCTTGTGGTGTCCTTGTGTTGTCTTTTGTACGGTCCTTGAGTCCGGAATAAAGATTATATATATATATATATATAATATATATATATATTTCATGATCTAATAAATATAACATACACACATGAAAAAAACTAAATCATGTTATATTCTCAATAAGGTAGATGTGCTTTTAGAAAATATGTGTTTACAAGACCAATTTCCATTCTGTGTATGTACCTTATTAAAACTGTTTATATTATGCATCCTGCAAATTAGTGCACATTAGCAGAGACAAATAAATATCTCAAAAGTAAACATCTTTATTTGACAGAAGCCACATATAAAAACAGTCACATTTGATTTCCAAAGATTCTGGCTCCCAAAACAAAGTTCTGTAATGCACTGACTACAAACAAACAGAGTCTAAGTGTATCACAGAACTTCATTTGGAAAGCCACATTGTCTCCTCACAGGTCTGTGAGATATCAGCCACCTCCCAAGGGCTCTTCTATTCTGAAAAACACAAAAGGTACACAAATAATAGATCCCAATGCAAACCTAATAAGAGACCTCCCATTTGAGCCCTGTGGACTTGAAACTTCCAACTCAACCGGTTGACACTTTTGACACAAATCATTGAAAAAACCAGCCACAACCTGCAAAAGAGTGGAAGAGGGCCCTCCACCCTGGTGACAAGCAGTTAAGTTTGGCCAGATGGAGTCATCTTACATATGGTTATGTATTGAATTGTAATGCATATCATCTTATATTGTGACATTGGTATTATGAAGTCAGTGTGCAGCACACAATGTAACCCCTTTTTTCACTTAATCCTTAACCATTGGGATGTCAGTTTTGATAATAGACCTTTTGATTGACAATTACGTGAAGCTTTAGTTTTGGGCCTGCCTGTTCAGCTTATAACTGTCCCAACATGGCTCTGAATACTGAAAATACTCATAGAAGCAACAGCTAAGTTGCAGCAAGAGTTTTCAGAGTTTTGAGCTTAAACATGACAACACCTAACTGACCCCACAGATGGACATTATTTGAAACACTGTCTTTACTTAGTTATTTTCCGTGAAATTGTGTATTATGTTGCAAAAAGTTGTGTCATACTGTACCTGAGGTAATGTAGCCTGGCGCAGGGGACCAGCTGTAGTCAGACTGGAGGGAGAAATGCCACAGTAGAGTACAATATTCAGCAAAGCCACCCCGTACATAGTGCACCGTGGATTGTCAGTGCATTTTATCTGCGTTGGTCCATGCAGGGCTCTAGTCGTGTTGGCTGCGGCAGCTTTTGTGCGTCCTTCCCCCAGTCCTGTGCAGTCCTGTGCACTTCACTACACGCAGCTGGAAGAATGTCGACGTGGAGCTGCCAAACGTGAACGCGTCTCAGGAGCGCGCTTTCGGAGGGAAAGGGGCTTTACTGTCATTTCCATCGCGCGGTGGCAAAGAGGGCTGCAGGTCACCGTGGTCCCCTTTGCAAATACATGACAATCTTACATTTTGTTTTACTTTTCTCCAGGAAATTCCAGACACTTTTTTGTGAAAAATTGATCAAAAGTAATTGTCATAATTAACTTCATACATCTACACACTTTTCCCTCTGCCATGTCAGTTTCTGGTGAACAAACAAGTTCTACCCTGTAAAAGAATAAGTATGTCTTTGGTATTTCTATGGTTACTGGTAAACAACAACGTGGATTAGTTATTTCTCGTTGGTAGTATTCACTTTCACAAACTAACCAGGAGGGGGCACTATACACACAATGAAACACTGAATATTCGTTTTACTGCGTATTTCAGCGAATGTAGGCAAAACAAGAATATAGTCTAGTTATTAGCATAATCATTAGCCGATAATAACATTGTATGGGAAACGGCGTGAAGCCTGTTCTTTTCCAGCTCCCAACGCGCTGTTCTTATTGGTCAGTGCAGAGGGGCGTTCCGCTGAGGAGGAGCTCGCGTTTCCGTCACGATCATCATCAGATTAGAGGAAGCAGTAATATTTGTCTCAAGTCAGCCTCAGAAGGACTGGCACTGTGTTGGATTGTTTGTGCTTTTATTCCTGGATTGTAACATTGGCCTTAAAGCGGTTGTTTCGCTTTGCCGGGACTCCACAATGATGGACACGGAGCTGCCGCATCAGGCTCAACAGGTAGGACTGAAGTGAAGGCCAGATCACCTGACACAGACCAGACAGACTGGGAGACACAAACATACATCATGTGTTTTTTTCTATGTGCGACAACTGGCTGCGTGTCTGGTTAATGAGATAAGCGCTTGTGTATTACCCAAAATGTTGTAACCCATTATTGGCTACTTTCCTTAGCATCTAGATTGAGCCATTACAATAGTTTTTTACACATCTGCTATAACGTCTTTTAATTTATTTATTTGTATTCATGTTTTTATCTTATTTTATTTTGTTTTGCCTACTACGCATAGATCTTTCTCGTAACAGCTGATTTCACCCCTCCCCTTTCCAGGCATGTGATCTCTATCTACCACAAACCAATTCAACTTTATTACCGTTTGCTTGCCTTATAGACTTTCGATGACATTTGTAGTTGTTCCCGTGTTTGTTTGTCTGCTTGTGTTGTAAAACCATGTAGGAACAAGTCCACACATGTTCTTTGGGACAGGCCAGGAAATTAGTGTTGATATAAAACAAGGGAAATGCGCGTTCGGTTGA
>JAPMNZ010830052.1:0-14640 GCA_029875035.1 Pomatoschistus microps | reverse complement strand
AAAGCTCGTGGATATGGGATTTCTTTATAGATTTGACCAAAATAAAAGCTTGAGATTCCTCTATAGAGATGTTTACCATTTGCTTGATTAAAAATACTTTGTAAACATATTTTGATTTCATTCTGCAGTCATTATAGAAGTATCAGTTATAAAAGCTATACATTTATGTCAGGTTAAAAAAAATGATGAATCGATTACTAAACAATATAAACTATTTCAATAATTGATCGTTGATTAATCAATGAAATTGTTACAACTGTAAATAAACAGGTAAAATTCAAACATTTTTCATAACATTAATAAGGTCATTTTTTCTGTATTTCAATTTAAAATGTGAGACCTATGATATTCACTCATTACAGTCGCAGTGAAATATTTCAATATTCTGAGATGGTTTTTTGGGGGGGCGTTTCAAGCTTTAAGCCAATTATCAACATTATGACAAATAAATATCTCACTTGAGTGGAGAGTCTGTCATATATTAGTTTCACCTTGTTTCACATTTCGAAACATTTTCTAATTTGAGTTTCTGTTTGAAATCTCCAAAAATATATTAATTTCTTTTAAGATCTATTCTTTCATGCTGTAAATATAGTTTGGCTGCACAGATCAAACTCATCTGAAATACAAAGTTTGTCAAACAAATTGGTGGGAAATATTTTTGACAAATTCAGCAAAATTCACTAACACTTTTGAATGATAGTCGATAAAGTATGAACATATAAAAAATGGAGCCACATGTGCCCTCGTATGTTGTGGTAGTAGTATTACACAAGACACTGGTTCCACATTCTGCTGACGTAGCGTGCTTCTAAGGTTCATACAGTTTAGTAAGACTGGGGGACTGCGCTGTGAGCGATCTGCACTTACTTAAATTATTATTGATTCCTGAAGCAACTTGACCGACTGAGGATGACCAAAAGGCTACAACATGAAGACTCCACACGTTAAAGGCTAGTCCTTCTTGTTTGATCATGTAAGATTATAGACTACAATAGACTTCAACTATAGACTACTTGTCAGTCACAAAAGGTAAGATAAATAACATGGTAAATTAAATAATAATAATCATCTTTATTCCAGACTCAAGGTCCATATAAAAGACAAAACAAAGACACCATAAAAGAGACAACAACAAAGATGCAGAGAGATGTTCAAGATACACTATGTAAGATTTTAGATAAAAATGACTCTTTTCCAAAACCAGAACTGAAGCTGTCAAAAGCAACTACCAAGACTGATTCTTTTAGTTGCTGACTGATATTCTGCAGCCACTATGTCGCCCTCAGCCATCCGGGCGACAAGGTGGTTAACACTGGCTTCTCAGCAAGAATCCTGGTCGGAAAAGGGCCTTTCTGAGTGGAGTTTGCATGTTCTCCTTGTGTCTGCTCCGGGTTTCCTCCAGGTGCTCCGGTTTCCTTGACCAAGCCGAGCAGATGTTGATGCTCAGATACCGTACTACTACGACCACTGCTGACAGAGGCCCTATTGGCTTTGGAAGGATGGGTCAAATGCAGAGGCCAAATTCACGGGTACAGTGAAGTAAAACTTAACTTAAAGCTAAATAGGAGGATGTTCCCAAATTTTGGAAAGAACCGTCCTCTCCACTTTTTCTCTGGTCTTGTTTGACGAGCACGTATCAACAGAATGATAACTAGGAGGACCAATAGTCTTGAACATTCACCCTGAAACAGAAAATCTTCATATATATCTAAGATGCATGTTGCCTCTACAATAATATGCAATAGTGTTTGTTTGAAATCTTCCATAAAATCCAAAATCCAAATATTCAAAAAATCTGACATATTGCTCCTTTAAACTACAACCACATATACTGTATCCACAGACATAATATATAACCAACATATCTCAACACAATGATGATTGCAAGGTTGTTCTTGTAGTCTGTGCCCTGGAGTACAGGGCCATGTAACTCTACCGGGTATAAAGAACCTGTGTCTAGGTTGAAAACATTTGATCTGTGTTTTTAATTGCTAATTGAAGCACTTGGAATTGCCTTGTATACAAAATGTGCTGTTCATATAAATAGCTTGAAATTGAATTATCAAAACATGTGTTGTAATTTACCACAATATAGCTTATTATGTGTAATCACAAAAACCCATGATCCACCAGTGGCAGAATAAAATATTTTCCTTCTGTGAGGTCCAAACACCGATGCACTTTGTACATTAACAACAAGAAAACAAGCCAAGATTGCCCCCTGAGAGCGATTAGAGAGGCCATTATCTTTCGCTGTGCTCAAAGACATTTAGAGAAACTACTTTTCCAGATATACAAGAGCAGCCGTACAAACCAAGCATCTACTTGCAACAATCTTGCGAGACAAAACCCAACGCTCTAGTTTCACGTTGCAGCTGGAAGGGGAGGGAAAGATGCGCGCTATCCCAAAGGAGAAACATTTTTATGAGTGCCCCAGGTACGACGGCGCAGACAATGACTCATGTTGGAGACCGTTTCAGAGGCCAACACAATGCAGAGAAAAGCTGCTATTTTGGGCACATTGTTCAGAGGAATCATTCTTCTCCCCCAGCCGTTTTGAATCTACACCAAACCCTGCGGAGCTGCTGAAAAGATACAGAAACTCCCATCCCAGGAGACTGTTTGGTGATCACTCTGTTTAATCCACTTGGCAGATATAATTTATGGGTTAATCAGGAATTGTATGACAAGTGATCAAGTGTCCATCTGGCAGCGGCCGCCCACCCACATGCTGAAACAGGAGCAGCTCAGAGCGGCAACAACAACCAGCCATCGTCACTATGACCACAACAGCATTATAATGAAGTGTTAAGACTATGAGTAAAGTTTAAAATGTGTTCGGTGTGGCTGAGTGGTTCACGGACTCGCTTCTAAGCAAAAAGTTCTAGGGTCCGAGTGGATTTAAAGCCAGACAAAGAAGATGATTGGACAATTTTAACCAGGGGAATGACAGTTTTGGCCCTACATTCTACATATGTCACGACCAAACCGTGGAGAGAACGAATCCGACTTTTGCGGTTTCCGAGTGAGGGATCCAGGCAATGTGTAGAATAAGCTGTGAGACAGAGGCTCACCTGAAAAAACAAAAATCTGATATTTCAGTGGGACCAGCCTGGTTAAATGAAGGTGAATAAATATAAAATAGTGACAATTCCAATGCTTTGTAGTGTGCATTGACATGTATTGTTCTATTACTACACCACCTTAACATGCTTAACTTTTCCAAAACTCCACACCACTGGGGACGTAACGTTTAGGTTATTGGAGAATCATGATGCCTCAGGTCAATAAAAGTGTTTTTCCTATTTACAGATAGATCCTGGTTCTGTCTTATTTGATTCATTGAGAAAACGAGATTCATTAACAACATTACATCGTCTTCAAGCACTTGGAAAAAGGAATCGTAACATGTCAAACAAAGGAAAACCGAGAATATTGATATTTTTACTGATCTTTGGTCAAAAAAATGCAAATATTTGTTACGTAGTTATGTTTTTTCTCACGATAACTCAAAAACATCCACAGTCAAAGACTAAACGCAGCTGTTTAATCCTTCATACTGCTTCTAAAGATAGTATATGACTCTATATTATTCATGAACTCAACTGCAGCCATCGACATACCCAGCATTCCTCAACACTGAACCAAAGTATAGTGACTCTCATTCATTTATAGCTACGGCTTCGACTGGCTTGTGTGTGTCTATATACTTTAGAACCTCCTACACTTGTTTATGCCACTCCATCTGCCTGAGAGCTTTATTTATGTGACATTAGTATATGTTCTGTCAAAATGTATTAAGCCCAACGCAGATTCCTTTACAGGTGATTTTAATCCTGGTGGTTGCGTCTTTGATGGTGCTTGTGACCGTTGGGAGAGGAGATCAAAACAACCTCACAAGTCATTATGCAGCTCTGAAATAGAAGATGTGCTTTGCCTCGGGGGTCTGGAGAGCGCTGGTTAGGGTACTAGTTAAGTCTTTATATAGTGACGGGGAAGAGAACTTATTACCTCCCCTCTCTTCGCTTCTCTGTTCATAATAGATCACAAAAGAGCATCAGATCTTGGGATCAAATGGCTGCTGTGAAATGCAGGATCGGATTAATGATGATATTCTCAGAGGCTACTGGATCGTCAAAAAGACAAGGGTCCCCAGGCGAAGTCTCCCCTTTCGCAAAGTCTCAATAGTTCCTCTAATTGAATTACAGTGAATCTGCTGCACTTGTGTGTGACTGGCTCGCACTGCTTTCAAAAACGCTTTCAAAAAGACATGGATTTTGCCGAGTTTTGTTTTACTGAATGGAAATAGATAAATAAAAAAAGACAAAAGTGGAAAGACACAAAGAGAAATGCGATAGCTGTTAATCAAGCTGTTTTGGCACATTTGTATCAAACGGCAGATCGAAATCAGGCTACAAAGAATGGACGCTATCCAGAAATGACACTTGAGCTTTTCCACATAAAAAGCAGCGTAAAAATATAGATGTGAGGATACGAGTGTGTGGGAGAGAGGAGAGGGAGGAGAGCTTTTCTCACTGACACACTTACAAAGCACCAAGATTCACACTGGAGATGGAGCATTCAGGAAGCAGATAGAAGCTCATCAGAGTCGACCGCGAAGCTTTAGTAACGCCAGCAGCAGTGTCGTTTTAGAAAAGTTCATATTAAAGATGACAGGGAATATAAAAAGACAATTACAAGATGTTGTATTTGTTTGGGTGATTAAGCATAATTTACGTGTATGTCACTTCTTATGGCCGCACAGAGCCATAAGAAAATGTTAGATTATTGATTTAATGTTAAGGACATGTTTTTTCTCTTTGAAGGAAGTTTGTTTATAATTAATTTGTCATGTGGTGAATTGAATGAGGACCCAAAAAGCAGGAATGCCAAAAAAATAAGGGTTTAATGATAATAAGTAAAAGTCCAAGTGAAGACAACTCAAAATCCAAAGGCACAAGGAACATGGAACCAGGAACAGGACAGAACAGGACGGAACAGACATTGACAATACCGGACAGAGGTTGACAATACAATGAACCAGCAACAAGAGGAGAGAAGCACAGGTACATATAGACACAGGTAAAACATATCAGGGCTGGGCACACAATCAAGACGGGGGAAAACAGGACAGGAAGTCAATCTAAAACCTAACCACAGACAACAGATGTCAAAATAAAACCAAAAAACTAAGTCCACACCATGACAAAAATATGGTTCACTGTGTTAGGTCTTGGTTCAATTATATGCAATCATCATGTTCTAATAAACATTGAACCAGTCCGGCTCTTGGCTTGTAGAAAATTTTGTGTTTTGGCCCTCTGATGTATTTGACTTTGACATCCCTGATTTAGACTATGAACTGCATCAATCAAACCCTTTATTTAACACTGCTGGTAAGTTTGGCTTCACCTTTACAGAATTTATTTTATTTATATATTTCAAACTTGCACTATACATATTTTTACATATATCAATATAACAGACAAATAACTTGCACCTGGTTCGAAATGGGGTTGTATGAAGCAGATGCTTATTGGATTCCAAACCCATCACACATACACTGTTTTAACAATAACATGCAATAGAATTCACAAAAATACAAGTGCACAGTACAAACACTACCCTTGCGCTTCTTACTCAATCTGTCAATTTATCGGCATGATGTCAACATATTTCTCATCATCACACCCTCACGCTCCCTGCGATGGACCGATCACACGCCCAGTGACCTGTCAGCGTCACGAACCAGAGAAAGTTATAGCAAAAGCGCGTGTGGACCTTGGTAGCATCTCGCACAACCTCCAACACTCCGCCCAGCTCGCTCCTACATTTATGCATGATCCAAGCCAGGGCCAGTCCCGAGTGCACCCTTCATAATTCATGCATACAGTACTGAACGCCACTGGAAATGCTACTACTCTGCTCCAGTGCATCGCTATGTTTAAGCCACATCAGAGCGACCTCACTGGCCTCCAAACGTAAAGGAATAGTTGCTAAAGGACATGGTCAAAATAGAAAGATTTCAAGTCTGGGAGGATCTAAAGGGGCAGGCAATCTGAGTTGGAGTCTGTTCTCATTTGGGGTAAGTAGGTCTCTACAGAGCGTATAAATAAAAGGCGTTTCTGCCTTTTGATCACAGTTGCATCAGACTGATAAGGGAAAATAGAAAGTGTAGCATGTTAACAAGCCCAGAGCCAAACCTTTTGAGAATTATACTGAAAAGGAAACACCTGATCCACCTGAATTCATGTTTTACAAGACAGTTTACTAATGAACACCAGCTCTGCATATGGCAATGCTCCAAACAGGCAAAGGGAGATCAATATCAAAAACATCTATAGTATGGAAATGATTTAGCATGAATTATGTATAATTAATAAGGAAAATTATAAAATCGCTTCTCAGCCTCAAGGCACAGTTCCATTCCTATAAAATATCCTGCGCACAGATCACTTTTAAAATGTGCAAGTTTCCTGAAATCTTGCATAAATCCTTGCATTACTTTGAGTTATGTTCCTCATAGACACATAAACAGGTGATTCCAGGTGGAAGTAAATATGGACAGTGCCCCACTAACATGTGATAATCAACAGCAGAAAAAGTTATCAGTAATTCCACCAGATTTAGGAGATTCCTGGAAAACAGGAGCTGAGTCTGTACAGCACTGATCATGAACTGGGGGCCCACAGAGCCGCGTAGAACCGGCCCACGACTGTAGTCTAACATTTATGTTTTATGTCTAAAACATAAAAAAATCTATCTATTTTATTTTTATTTTTTTTGTACTTATTTTTGTACTTTATTACTATTATCTTCCTTATTTACTCATACTCACATATATGTGATTTTTTAATAAATAATAATCAATGACTCCTCTGGCCACCCTGTAAAAGAATATACATGACAGCATCAAGAATACACATTTTTATACCATAGAATTGAAGATATTATCATTAATTGCAAGTATTCTGGTCATGATAAAATTGGCACACCATGTCAATATTGCTCTATGTCTATTTTTACTTACAAGAGACTTTGCAGATAACTATAGCATCCATTTGCGAGCAGACAATTATAGCAACTGAGCATGAAATGTGTCGAACAGTGTCACCGGTTGGTGCAACAGCTAATCTGATTATTAGATTATAAGATTACAGAAAATGACTAATTATAATGCACGCTAAATCTGTGAAGGCAGTAATAAAAAAAAAACACATTTACCTAAAAGATCAAAATGTTGTTATTTTGGACACATTCAAAGGTCTGTTAAAATCCCTCTTTATTGAGCTAAATAGTTGTGAAATCTAGTGGGTAACGTTTATTTATATAGCGCAATTTACAGACCAAGGTCACCCAAAGCAATGTTCTCTCCACACGGTGTTGATGGAAGCGAGACACGAACACACAAAGCTCCCAACAAACACCATCTATGATTTTAGAGGTAGGGGAAACCGGAGCATCTGGAGGAAACCTATGAAGACACGGGGAGAACATACAAACTCTAAGCCCTAACCTCTACGCCACCGTGTTTAGTCAAGTATGTTTAGTCATAATAAATTGGTAAAATTGGTTAATCCACCCATATAAAGCAATCCCTTTGGTGGATTGCTAGCTGTTGGAAGCCCCCTCCCTCTCAGTCCCACTCTGGGCCATGCTCCTTATGGACACTGTTTATTTGGAGTTGTCAACAGTGCGGGAAGGCAGAGCAAATCCAACCTCTGGAGTGAAACATTGGAGTGTATAAAGTCTTCTTTTCTTCAGGTGTGTGTTTGTTAAGCGTACAGTGTTGTTGCCCAGGACCTGGACCTGTGTGTGTCTGTATTCATAAAAAAAGAGTTCCACTTTCTCTCAGCTTCAGGTTAGAGGAAATTACGTGGGTCCCTGAAACCCTGTGCTGTGGCGGCTGATGGAGCCTCTGTACGGCTGAATCCACCCGCAGAGAACCATAACTTATGTTAAAAAATGGAGACCGTGCGCCCAGTTAAATCAATACATAAACTACCTCTAGGATCCACCGAGCTGCAGAGGAAGTGTCAGGGGGCTTGACGAATGCCCCTCGCAAAACACTGAATCAGCATCACCAAAAGCGTACGCAACCTGTGCACCAGCCAGGCTACAGCGCAGAACCTCAGACACCATCACAAAGTAGGGATAGAAGTCAGCGTTTTCACAAAGATGTTTGTCATGCCCAGAATGTTCCATGACATAAACAAACCCCAATGCATGAAGACAAACATGATGGTCTACCTAAATATAGATACAGATCAGATCTACGGAGAGGCAATCCATCTCCCAATGGCAATGCTTTCCAAGGCATTATTCTATAATCCACTGTAAGATATGCAGCAATACAGACCATTAGCTTCTTGATGGAGACAAATGTCTATAATAAATTATCTTTGACCAAGCACCTATAACCTTCGACGATGTGGCAAACACATATAATACATTTTTAATTTCCATCCCAAACAATCCTTGCTGACATCTCAAATATAATCAATGCTGTGCCTTTTCTTTTTATTTTGGCTAAACTACAGAGGCCCTGAGAAGCAGAGGCCAGAAGAACTATTATCCTGACCTCGATTTCACAATTTTTACAATTTTCACATTTTTCACACATATTCAGTAAGATACGAGACGTGCAAGGTCTTGTCCTGTCCCTGTTAATCAATATGGTTTTGCCATTTGCCATTCGCCAAAGTACATTTGTCAAATTTTTCATTCCCAGGAAATCTTTGAAAAGTAAACATTTTCAGGCGTTTCTTCTGAGAAAAATAAAATACACATAATGAAAGAAAAGCAAGAATAAACGAGCTTGTAGTTAGTGCGAGACGTCTTTAGAACCGCACTGTTGTTGGTAGAAATGCGTGTGTCAGTATTACAGTTACATTCAGTGTAGCTCGTAGTGAGATATTCGGGAACACAGCCAACAGGTGAATAAACATTTTCTACCATTGAGGTTTATCACATTCAGTGCCATCAGCTGCTGCACATCGTAGCGAGGAAGTGCTCTTTCCAAATGCACGGAGAATATCAAATACGGTCCAAAAAACAGAACAAGTGGCGCCATCCGTCAGAGTTGATGAGATCATAAATCGTGGTCCGTGAGCGGGGCATCATACTGATTTCCTCTCCCTTCACCTATAGATGTGGGTGAAAATGCAGATCTCTCCTCTCTCCTCATCTCCCGATCCATCATCAGGACAGCTGCTCCTCGGCACGTTCAATCCAGGCTCCGTCTGCAGCCAGAACCTGTGACCCTGCTCTACCACGACAGAGATGACAAACACACCACATTCTACACTGGAGATATACTAAATACTCAAGACGAAAACATATTTCCTTCCATAGTGACCAATCTTGATTTCCAATTCAATTCCAAATTCTTCTATCTAAGAGAAGCCAAGGTATGTTTATATGTTTAGCACAGTTCATACACAAGGCCATTGAAGGACAGATAAAGGTTATCTTATCTTATCAAAGTGCTAAACCATAAAAATATACGTTAAGCACTGAGCATTAACACACAAGGCATTAAAATCATAGTACATCAATATAGTGAAGATACTGTACTTTTTCAGTTGAAAAAGAAAAGAAACACTTAGGGCCAGGTAAAAAACAACCAAAGGTTAAAAATGCCAATGAACAAAAATGGCGGATGTAAGCCCAGCCATCAGGATCCTTTGCTTTGCAAAGTCCAAGCCCGAGAAGCCATTCAACAGAAGGACATAAAGCAGATATTTGTATTGCCAAACTTATGTAACTGTGCTTTAAAACACAGTGAAAAGAGGATGCATGAGTCAGTGAGGTTTACAGTCTATGGGTAAAGCTCACAAACTCAGACAAACACAGCTCTAGTATAACTATAGAATGATATCACTAATTCATGTTTTCATAATGATTTTCCTCAAAGCCAATGTACAAAGTAGTGGTTGGTATAAATGTTTGCATATAAAAACAAGCAAACCAAAGACATCCCCCAGTCATTGTCAGAATAGTTGCATTGTTCCAATAAGACTGATGATGAATTGTGTGTGGGAGTGTACATCAAGAAACACACATTACCCAAACAAAATAGTTATTTACACAAGCATGCTTATTTAAACTGAGCTTGGGAGGAGAATATATCAAAGGACTTCAAAGCCAAATGTACTCAAATGCATGTATCCGATAGGTCCTCACTGCGCTGCTGCATTAAGCCCCAAATAAATAGATAGTTTGTGAATAACCACAAGCGAAAACAATAAACCAAGCGTCATTTGACCTTTGCAAAATGAGTCTGTGGGATGCGACCCAAATGGCCCATCGGCGCTCAAATGTATCACCCTTAAACACTGCTGCGTGAACATTAATTCTCGCAGCAGTCAGTGGCAGGCCTTGGAGTAAACATGCCCTGTATGATAATCAGTTAACGCCTTACATTTCACGCTAGAATCGTTGTCAAAGAGGCAAACATTTATCTTGCACTTTTTCACTCCCCCGGCTGCATTTTTTTACGACAAGTCTATTTATGTGGACACTATAATTCAAGGTTAAGGGACATTCAAATACAAAGCTCTGCTAATTTATATAGCGCTGAGCTTCAGGTTGAGGGGTGCATCTGTCTCATAAAGCACTGTCTTGTAAACATCGCACAGTGCAATGTACGGAAGCACTAAAGCTGCTTCATCTGTGTCAAGTGTCAAAGGCTCTGAGAAAAAACACATTTAAAGAGAAACTCTGATTGCAACTTTGCTAGCTATAAGACGTAAATGGATGGGTTATGTTAAAGAAAACAGAAATCAACTTTTCCTCTCCATGTTACATCATGTTCATCATCTCTCACAGACCTGGAGGAGTTTTAAGATCTGTCCACACTAATAACTGGAACCTCTGGCACATAACATAACTCCGCCCCCTTTGTCTAAAAGCTACAGCCTCAAACTTCCTACTACCACTATGACAGGACCCTCAAGTGTTGACCATACATTTGTTTTGATCATTTCTCAGGTGAAATGTTGTTCTTTACAATCACGTGTCGATGTTTGCAGCCAGTAGTTTTATAATAAAAACAAATAAAGAAAAAAACAAATTCTCCTTCTCCCTCTGGTGGTAGCATCGGGAGTTACAGGCAGATAGATTTTTTTTTTTTTACCCTTCATACTTCCATCCATCCATCCATTCTTTTCCCTTTTGTCCATTTCAGGAGGATGGCTGCTCTGTCGATGAGCGCAAAGCCTTGATCTTTCAGTGGGGGCTTCAGGGAAAGTGGGGTTAAGTGTCTTGCCCAAGGACACAACAACAGCAGACATCCGTGGGAGTCTGTGGAGAAGGTCTCACGGTGGGCTTGACCAAGGCCCCTTCATACTCGTTTCATCAAATATATAATCCTATAATAAGACATTATTTCACATTCTACAAGATGAAGTAAATACTTGAATTATTATTTTCATTGGACAAAAATGATGAAATATTTCTTCTTTATGATCTCAAGGATTATTGAGGGCAAATCACGGTTTCAAACATTGCAAGCATCATTCTCTTAACCCGTATTTACAGCATCAGAATTGCACTGAATGGCATCAATGTCTCTTTTCTTTGCTTGGACAAGTTTTGTATAGCTTTTTATCTGGCATATATAAAGAATGTCTGTCTGCTCTCATCAAACCAGCTGCAACGCAACAAAGAACAGAATGGGGTCGGCTCTAAATGGCAGTGTATTTGTCTCAGAGCGGCCAGAGAAAACATCATACATTAAAACTCACATCGTTCACGTCGGACACTTCAAACGGCACTACATGATTTTGTAATTACACAAAAAAAGCCATCGCAGAAAACCTGGGTTGGTGCAAGTTTAAGATATGGATGCCTTTATTTGTATGGGAAAGGGAGATACTGTATGTCTAGCCTTGCTGTATGAGGGGTAGGAATGATTTGAGTTTTTCATCCATAGGGCGGGGTCAAATCCACCTTCAGGACCTTTCTGTGTGGACTTTGCATGTTCTCACTGTGTCTGCGTAGGTTTTCTCCAGGTGCTCCGGTTTCCCATACCTCTAAAAACATGTAAAATACTGTAGGTGAGGGAATAATGAGTGTTTGTAGGGCTACAGATGGAAGGGGAAAAAATTCAAACAATTACTGCTGTTCATGAATACGCACTGTTCCATCCAAAAAACAAATAGATACAAATACAATACAAATAGTTTTGTGCAGGCATGTCCAAACTCAGGCCCAGGGGCCAATTACGGCCCTCAGTGTCATTTTATGTGGCCCTCTGCCTTGCTAACCCAAAGTCGTCTTTGAGATCATAAACACAAGTTCACTGTATCATCCATCCAACTTCAGCTCTGTTATAGATCATTTTAAAGCTCAGAACAGCCCGGTGCCAGACAAGACAGTTTTTCAGTCTGTGATGTCGGCCCCTGGACTAGTCTGGTGAACTAAAGTGGCCCTCTTACTAAAATGTTTGGACACCCCTGGTTTAGTGGAAGGGGAGCAGGAGCAGTGTTTAGCAGCTCCAGTTTGTAGTGTGTCAAGGGAGACATGGCATCTCTAGAGAGAGAAATGTAGGTGCCTCTAACGGAGAACAGGGCAAGGCTCTTCAGACTCTTCACTCACTCTGTGTCTCTGATAAACAAGGCTGAAATCGTTAGACTGCATCCACAATGGAGGTGCTGCTGCTGTCCATGAAGCCATGCCAACCTACAGTAGTTAATAGAAATGTGATCTGCTTCCCAAGGACCTTGCAAACACGTGAAAAAATATAGCGTATTAAGGCAACAATGGACGTTAAATAAAAATGGAAACCAGGCAGAAATGGACACCGAAAAGCAAGCGAGTGAAAACCATATAACTGCTTTCCAAAGAGCACCCCATATGAACATCACGTAATAATACACACATGCCTTAGAAAACTGTTCAACAAAATGAATCGAATAAAATGTAGATATTGTCATAATGAGTGAAGCCAATTTCTCGGACAAAAACATGTCGATGTTAATTAATAGTCTGTCTCCTTCTCCAGATAGAGGCGTTAATAAAACAGAGCACAAGTCAAGGCTCAAACAGACAAAGGAAACATAATTGAATGCCATTAAATGAGTTATCTCTTCACTTAAAACTAGTTCTAGCCCAGTGAGTGGTGAAATGACATTTACAGCATCAAGCCGACGTTATGCACCGCTAAGTGTTCCTCAAAGGTAACCAGCAATTAGGCCTAGTAAAGCACCCGCACCAGCGCTTATAATTCATCTTCTTGGCAAGTGTGTGCTAGAGACGGCACGGGCCAATTGTTTTGTTTCAAGAATTGCACCTAAAGCCAATTTCCTTTTCTGCTGTCATTCCCCAAGACAAAAGGGTGAGAGGATAGACCTTTTCCATCATAGTCCATAGTCCAGATTGCAGAATATTATATATCTTTTTTTTTGTATCCTCCAAACAGCACCAATTAAGATATAGTATTACTGTTGTCCAAGTTGTAATAAATTCAGAGAACATTATTATCTCATCCCCAAAGTATTAGCATAAAACATGGAAATGGATTCATATAAAATAGAATCTAGAGGGTTAAATCCTCATATTGGTCTGAAAACGCTGCACACGTAATGCACCTGTGTATTATAGAAGTGGAGCCCAAACTTTTCAGAATAGGACTTCCATCATAAGCATGAAACCTCCACAGAAGAAAAACATGAAAAGCAGTCGTAATTGGGACCATCAAACAAATGCATGTTGTGTCCCGACTGAAGGAGTCTTGTTTAAGAAACATATTTTGAACAAATCAGACCACAACATGGTGTCTTTATCTTATTAGAAAGCAATGCATCTTTTGTGTACTAAGAGCTGAGTGAGAGCATTTTTCACTGGAAAATCTGATCCAAAGATGTAAAAGAGACCAAAATGATATAAGAGTGAAATCTATAGATGGAAGCAAACTGTTTGAGAGCAAAGAACACATTTCATGGATTTTCTTACGGGATGTTGCTGACCATAAAACATTTTTTGCCGACTGCCCAGTTTATCAATAGAGTAGTAGAGTAGACTAAATTTTGACTAAAAGGGGCCATGGCCACTGAACCCAAATTGTACTCACAAAATTTGATTCATGAGAAAATAACGATTGAGAGAAAAAATGAAATATCAGGTCAATCACTAAAAAGATAATTGGTTGAATGGAGTTTTTGAGGTTTGAGTTTTTAGCTGGGTTTTTTTTTTCATATCATCTCATTTTGCACTTTTCACATAGACATTGTTTTCTTTATATGCAGGAGGGTCTAAGGATAGCAGTAATGATCCAGAACACTCAACATTCAACACCATTTATGAACTTTTATCAACTTTAATGGACATTGGTAATCTGCCTCTGATGGACCAATGGCTCTATGTGTTATTTTATCATTACAATACCCAGAATGCAGCACAAAATACATTGAATGGATTTGAATTGAAAAAGAATAATGGGCCAACTAATCAGATATCAAAATAATTGTAAAATACAGCCCTAGTTTGAATGAAAACACACATATCACAAAACATATTCTAGAAATCATCTTGCAACCCCCAGCTACAGTAGTGTCCTGCGACCCCCAGTAGAGTCACACGTGGCCCTTGCTCCATATCCCCAAACACACACACACACACACACACACACACACA
>JAPMNZ010829853.1:0-10143 GCA_029875035.1 Pomatoschistus microps | reverse complement strand
GGATGAGGATGTATACACTTTTGGATGTCCTTTTTATGAATGTACTTACATTATTTGTATTAACTTTATCCTACTTTGTTTCTGTTATAAACTTCTGCTTTCCTCCATGGCTTTGTTTTTGAGTAATTGAAAATACTCAGAGCAATACTCTCTGAGTCTTTGCCAATGGGACAAGCCATTTAATCTTCATTGGTTTGAGAATATAAAGCAATCGCTCTTGGAGACATTTGCTTAATCTTTTTAAAGCAAGATAATTTTGCTTGTCCCATTGGCCAATCTTGTTCTAAGGCATTCAAGTAATGCTCAAATCAAGATACAATAAGCCAAATTTGAGCATTTTTGACATTGCTTATTTTCTGTGCTCAAAAAACAGACTTCAAAATAAGAAAATCCACTTTGTTCGGCCCCTGCACTCAACTGATTCCTGCACTTTGAAACCGTCCTTCGTGTGGGCATCTGGAGTGAAACTAAGCTTGTAATAGCTGTCAGTTTTCTACACTTATTACAGTCTGTGGCCAACACATAATGAGTGCGAGAAAACGAAAAGTACCAGACGTGACAAGCCAAGTGCAAATGACCACTGCTGTCCAAAACGCTGCAAACTTAGCCAACAATCCAACTTCATTTCCTCTCCATACATAGACACACACATCTCCAGGGGAAAGCTGGAGAATTGGAACATGTGAAATCCCTGTATAAATACAACATGCAGTTCATTCTTTACATACTTGCTAAACGCCGTGAATGATGTCCACACTGAATCATGTCATTCTTATGCAATGGAAGAGTAGAAATGTGGTGACAACATTGGGGTGTGGAGTTTCGCAGCTCACAAAGAGTGTTAGAAACACACTGACAGGACACTATTCAAGCCAGTTTTGTTTATTCTATTATTATTCATTTGATGTCCAACTTTGTATGTGCTCCATTCATTTATGGAAGTAAGGAAGGGCCATAAACGAAATGTATAAATATCCTTTTTTCCAGAGAGTTGTGCAGCTCAACTAGTTTAGAAATATCACCAGCGAAAGAAATGTTACAGTACATTTTTCCGCCAAACAAATTGTAGAAAGTATGCAAAAAATTCCAGCTTTAAGACGAGTTATATCCGTCACTTTTTGGTGCTTTGGGCGGAGAGCGACTTGGCTGAGTAGAGTGGTGCTCTATGTGACTGTACCCTGATGTTTCTCTGAAAAAAACTGATCTAGGGATGGGACAGAAGCCAAAATAACATGGATTCTTTCACTAGTTTTCAACCCCAACTGTTTTGAGAAACTAATTAGATGGATTTCTTCCATGGGCTGAGATAATTGGAACAAGTTAATCAACGACTTAAATAGTTTAACTTATTCAGTTACTGATTAATTGGTCATTATGACAACCCTCTCTGGAAGCAGTCGGATGTTTTGAAGGGACTGGTTTGTGACACTTTTAGGTTCAGGACGTCATTGGTTTTGTGTCTCCAAGAATCAGCCATAAACCAGTTCAGCTTCATTCATACACCCACACTATATAGGGCAAAAGGCACTCCAATAATTGTCAAACTTAAATATTTAAATAGATTTTTTTCCTGGAATGGAGCTTTCAATGAGAACAGTAAACGAATAATATAGTTTTTAAAAAACTATGGAGCATACACTTTTCTTAACCTAGGTGTAAATCAAGCTGGGGTTGTCCTCAAAAGTGCTGTGTCATCATTGTTTCAACACGACTAAAGCTGCAGTGATCTTGCTTCTTCTCTCTTTGCGATACACAACATGAGCCAAGATATACATAAACTGTCTCATAGCAACACATGGCTATTGTACACACACACCAGTATTAAATAAACTATACTACACACACTGCAGTTCAGTTGTATACTTTCCAGGACACATGATATTGTTCATGCTTCTACATCTCTTTTATAGCCATTTTTCAGAAGACAATTTGAATAACTGATTTTTCTGTGCGAAGAAAGAACAGACTTGTCTTGGGGAGAAAGGAGAAAAGGTTAATCTCAAATATATGTTGTACATTTTACAAACGTTTTTGTTTGTTTCATGAAACATTTTGTGAAACAATGCTCTTTATGTTGGGTTAAAGTTACATGGTGTGAACAAAACAGACCACAACATGCTGCTTTTATCTAATTAGATAAGTTATCTTTTTCAAACCCAGTAAGGGCTCTCTTATCCTTTTTTCATTGAAAAAACTTGGCTAAAAGAAGTGACAGAGGTGATAAAGAACTGTGTGCGAACTGTTTTTTTATACATATGCAACTAGTTCCTTAGTTATTGTTGTTTCAAAGTAAAGTAGAGCAGCTTTATGGACAGTCCCTGAACCTCCTCCTTCATGTTGTCCACATCATCTTGAGAAGTTTCATCCAGAGAACTGTACTAACTTTCAGTTGTGTTCCTAATGTTCTCACTTGTGTCTGGTACAACTAGGTCTGCCAGGACTTGAGTGTTCAACCATCATCTATTGACGACTATGACTTTATAGTTTATGTATTAGGTACACAAACTTAATACAACAATGTCTGTATTTGTTTTGGCGCCATGGAAACAAAGCTTTGATGCAACAGTACATTTTGTTTCTACTGTACTTTTCTTATCTGCCTTATAATACCACCTGTCACCTCTGTGTCAGCTTGGTATCACTCCCTAAAATACCTGTACTATTAGTTTTAAAAGGAGCTCATTGTTCTTAAAGTACAGAATAAAAATAAGCATCAGTACTTTGGACTGGCATCAAACCAGAACCATTGGATTATTACAATCTACTGTACATTAAAATATGTGCATTCTGTATTTGGCAGATATCAACTTACCCTTCTATTCTAATTAGTTATCATAAGTAAATTAGAGTTTGTTAGCTGGTTAGTTAACTTTTTTATTTCAAAAACACAATATTGCATAATCGTCCTCACACCAATACCGGTTTGAAAAATAGATAGAATGAAGTAAGCGTAATAATTGTTGTAACATTGCAAACACTACAAGCTTTAAACCAGTGCCATTCAGTACAAAGAATGTACAATATGGAGAAAGTGACTGCATCTCAATCTCGTGAATTTCAAATCCACATCTTCCTCATAAAAATAAACCATGTCCCTTTAAAGCAGAACAAAACAGTCTCTCTTGGAGACCGGTGGGTGGGCACAGGAATGCGCCATCCTCGCCCATTCGCCCAAAACCCACTGACCACAGACTGCCAGCCTAATTGCACCCAAACAAAAAGACTGTAGATTATGTCAAGTTTCTCTGCCATTTTAGACATCAAATACCCACAGATATAAAGGACAACATGTTGAGTTTGGTTAAGAGGTTTTTGCAGAGTTGGCCCAGAGTGAGAACACACAGGGAGCTGGTCTGGTACACAACATTACAATGATGTGAAGTTCTGAACAAAACTAAATATAAACAATCATACATCAATGCATGAAAAGCATACATACATAAATAATCACAGTACATTCAAAAAAGGTGAAGACACTCCACAAGAACCGTTTTAAACCTGGATGTGAAAATCAACTATATTCACCCTTCTTATTGCATTTGCTAAGTTCCAAAACTAGTCTAGAGATTCTTATGTTTCAGAAAGTTGGCTTTTAATCGAATGGAGAAATACCAGTCCAGTTTTTCGCCATAGACCAGAGCTCCAAACTACTGCTACAGTGATCTGACGGCTATAATTTTTATTGTGTGTGTTTTCAGTAAAGACAATAACTTAAAACATTTAAATTATTGCGACAAGTCTAGATACCGCAAACATTTATTCATAATTCCATTACCCACATGAATGAACCACGTTTGCACATTTTCAACTAATGGGACCAAGCCAAAAAACACACTGAACAACTATTTCAGGCTTCTTTGTAATTCATTGGTCAGAGAGTGAAGTTGTGTTTCTTGGCCCGTGTCAGACAGAGTTGAGGAATTAGGTTTGACCCAAAAGGACAGAACAGATAACAGAAAATAACTGAAAATGATCCCAGTTCTTGTGGTGCTGGAGATGGGCATTTCTGAGGTGTGAGCTCATCCTGCAATGTCCTGTCCTCACATCAGGTCATTAGTGTTGTTTTAGGTTTCATAAGTGGTGCAAGAAAACAATTCCATGATTCTGTTTCAAGTAAAAGCACTATTTGGTATGGTATGGGATGGTATAGTATGGTATGGTATGCATTTTATTTGAACAGGGACAGTGCACAGTTAAACATTAACACAAAGGAGAGATGCATTGTACCAGGTTATATCAAAGATGCCAATTTCCACCTGTCGTCCCTTTGTGGTGTATCATATAGTGCAGAGTCTCTCAAAGTGGGGTCCGCGGCCCACGGGTATTGCAGGGGGGCCACGAGAGGTCATTAAAAAAAAATTGAAAAAAATAACACAATGATTGTATAATAAATTATTGATATTTTGTTTGTAATATTGAAATATTTGTCTTCATTTTTTGACTTGAATAATCCAATTGTAATCATTTTTGTTTTGAAAAATGAGGTGCGTAATTTACATGTTTGTAGCAGAGGCTATTTCCCCATAATGAAATAATGAGAAGAGCCTATTTTTAACGTTGTCTTGGTTATTAATGTTGGTTATCAGATCGGGGGGCTGCGCAGACCCGTCAGATTTTTAAGATATAAACTTCAGTAAGTTTACATCTTTGAAGCGTGTTTTTACCCAAATGCACCAAACTGAGTCCAGTAATAGTGAACCAGAACTGCCAGTGCATCTTTGTGGTTCAGCGCTCTGATTTTTGTCCTTAACATTTGTCCATTTGTACTTAACTTGATTTCAGGATTTCACACATTAATTGTAAGACAAATGTGAAGTGTTTCCAAAGCTGCGGTTCTGTGGCTTGCCAGACGTACCCTTATAGGATTTAGCATGACCAATCATTGTGACATTCTCATCCAAACATTGCATCAAGCCAATTAATGCTGGCTGTCAGAACTTGTAAGCCAATTATCCTACACTACTAATACTTATTTATTTAGGACTACACTGCATTCATTGTTGCATTTGTTACTTACCCAGAGTTTGTTCTCATGGTAGAATGCATCCAGCAGTTTGACGATGTAGCGATGGTCACATTTGGCTAAAATGTCAATTTCGACCATGTAATCCTCCAGCTCCTCCTCCGACTTTGTCTCGATCACTTTGGCAGCAGCGAGAACTCCGGTCTCTTTGTTTTTAGCCTAGAAACGAAACACAAAACAGATTTTCTTAGACTTGCAATTAAACGTTGATGTTTTTATTCACACAAGTTACTGGATCAGGTAATTAGAGCAATATATCATCAAGTCATTAAGTCTGGGTGATACAATGGTGACGGTGAATGACATACAGACAAAACGCTCTGCCTCCCCACGTCAAGACAGCGCCCTTGAGTTTTCATCTTTAAAAAAGGTATATATGAGGATTTTCTATTTGTAGGCAATTGGGAGGCAATTGTCAATCATTCTGGTGACATGTGCTCGTCTAATAAGACCAGGGAGTTTTGTTCAAAAAGTGGACTGGGCGTTTCTTTCCTAAAATTTGGGAAAATTCTCCTCTATACCTTTAAGACCCACTTTTATTCTCTGGCCCCATGTGGCCCCATGTGTTTTTGTTGCTGTTTTTTCAATTGTTATACATGTGTGTATTTATCTTTTTGTTGGTATTTTTTCAATGTTTTGTTGTATTTGTTGTAGAGCACTGGAAACTGCTTGTTTAGAAAATGTGCTGTATAAATAACGTGGATTGGAAAGGATATCAGCGTATAGTAAATATTTGTGTATTATCATTAGAACGTCTCTGTAGTATTAGAACAATATTTGGGCTGCAACATACAAAAAAGCACAATGCATCAAAAGATGGAGTAAATCTAAGCGATAATGATGTTTTCCCCGCAGTAAATAGGGGAGAGAAACACCACACCCAAACGACGCAAGTGGGAAAAAAACAACCACAGACCCTTTAAAATAGAATAACGCATTAAATGTTGCAGAACTAAATGCAGTCAACAGCCAAAAAACAAACGTCATTCATTTGAGCGGAGTCCATTGAAGAGACATAATGTAGCATGATGTAAGAGGCTGGACATTGGAACGCTTTATGAGACCAAACGGTACAGGATTGTGGGGAGAGCATATGCTTAGTGTTGTAGGCCTGAAGCAATCTACGTCCATGAAAACAAGCTGTTGATCCATGTAGCATTTTTGGGACATATGGGCAGAATTATATAACAGGTGTGGAGCCGCTTTTCAGATTGCCACAACTTGAAATCATGAAAACTGCATAAGACCCTATGAAATGTAATCGATCACCCTATAGTTACCATCATGAATGAAATGGATGTGACATTTTCTATTCTTTAAAGAAAAGAAAATAATGACACTGTAATATTCTTTAACTTGACCGGTTTTTGAGATTCCCTGGAAATTGTGTAAAACTTTGAAACAACCTTTTAATGTTGCCAAACTAACAGAGAAACCCTTGAAAAACAAAACATTGTATTCTGGTTACAAATCAGCTTTAATACAGATTTCTGAACATCTACACAAAAAGTCATAAATGCCGATAGTATATAGTTTTAAAACAAATAAAGCAACTAATCATGCAGCCCTATTACATCCACAAGAAACAAAATCAAAACATAAGTGAAAACAGCCCATTGGTCTGAACCTGTTGCCGTCTCAGGGGCAGACTAAACACAGACTGTAGGTGTTAAGGAGGGATTTGAGAAAACATCCGAGTAAACACGAGTGCAGTGTGCGGAGTACGTGGAGGAGAAAAGGAATGTATGACTAAAGCCAGGGTTCCACTTTTTATTTCTTTCATGAATAATGATTTTTTTCTTAAATCTATAACAGCCTTATAGAGTTCAACATATTTTAGTGCTGTGTGATGAGATGTTGAGACTCAAACAGAGCTGCATATATAATTATGTGATTGCTTCAGTTCAATTAAATTTGATTTTGAAGAGCCCAAAACCACAACAGTTGCCATCTCAGAGGACTTCACAAAGTTGTCAATTCTCAAACATAGATCAGAGAATCAAACAGAACACAGGATATTATGCAATAATAGCCAATGGTCCATAGTACGCAGATGCAACATTTCCATAAAAGTTAATAAATGCCCATAAATGTCCCAGAGCATCACTGTCCTTAGATCCGCATTGGCAATTAAAAGAAATATGGTCAAGTTTTGAACTAAATTGATTCATTGAAAGAATACAGAGGGAACAGAACACCATTGGCTCCATGTCTCACCCACTTTCAGCATAGTGTGAATCTTCAGCTCCGTGTTACACATCACACCACTGCACAAACACACTCAGCAGGAACAAGACACAGCTATGAGGGAGATGCCCACACAGGCGCTTGCAAGATTAATGCTTTTTTTTCCATTTTCTATAAAAATGTGGGTCGTGCTCTGCAAAAAAGAGAGTCAATCATTTGGTAGAGGACTGGTCCCCACTTTCTCTCAAAAGCGCCATCATTTTTTGAGAAACTAGACAAGAGACAAATGACACCTTTCTTCACCTTTCATCATTCACAATTTAAGTGAATGTGTGTTTTCTCCTGCCTGTGTGCAAGTTTACAGAGTTTTGATGAGGTAAATCTATCCAAAAGTTGAGATAAGTAACTATCTTGATTTTTTTTCCCCCCAGATCGCCCAGCTCTACCCATGAACTGACACCAACTTTCTTCAATCAAATGGATATTTTAAAAAACACTAAATGTAAATACCAGACTAGCACGACAAGCACAGTGGCAACATAAATAGTAGTGGTTATGTAGTGACACCATTTTAGTGTCACTGACATTCTTCACCTCTTTAATGGCCCCCTGTGACCCAGTAACATTCACAAACTTTCACCCCTAAAATCTCCATCCAAATCCAAGGAAAGCTCCATCATAGCATGAAGCTGGGCACTCCATTTTAGAAACTCGTCTAAGGTTAATGTCAGGTTAATGTTTGGACAAGTTTTGTAGCCCACTGACATTTTAGCACAATTTCAGTGAGGTATGTTGTTTAAAAGTCTAACTGATCATGTGCCACCTCTGTTCTCTGGTCTGGCTGTCAGACGTCAAGGCTCTCGGGGACCAATCAGCTGAGCTCTGACTTAAAACTGCAAATTGACGTATAGACATCTTTACCAAACGTCAAACTGTGGCTGAAATCTGAGCAAAGATGCACACATGTTTAACGAATTGTAAATGCGTGTATTTGTACATTTTGACATTTACATCCTAAAAGCCTCTCTTCAACAAGTAAAAAAATATCACGACTGTAACACAAAAAAATCAGTGCATCTGGTCTATCCAAGGCAGTTGTGTCCATAACAAACAAACAACCAATAAAGCAGATTTGATTTTGTTAGGAAAACATGCATACAGTCTACAAAATGTTTTATGCATAAACAAATAACTTCCATTAATCAAAAAATGAATAACTTTTCTTGGGTGCAGCTTGATTTTTTTCCTTTTTACAAATGTGTGGCTTGGGGGGGATACAATTGAGTGTACACAAATGCTTTAAAAGTAATATTGGTATACTGGTTTATAGAATTTGATGTAGTGAGATGTTGAGTTTAAAGCTAAAAATCACCTCAAAAGCCTTCACTTTCGTAAGTATTTGCAGCTGCGTTGAAAATGCACTTATTTAACTGCAGCGCAAACACAGTCAGTGCATGCTTCACAGGCCACTGCCATAAGATCATTTACTCAGCAGTTATAGTGTCCACTTGTAAATGGCTGCAGACTGCGGAGGGGGACTGCATACTTCTGGACGGGGAACACGGCTCAGGAATGCACCGGTTCAGACTGAGTGGGTGGGGTAAAGAAGAGCTCTGTGAACTCTGATTGGACAGACTGCTCCAGCGTTGTTAGGGTTCAGTTAAAAAACTCAAATCATTTTGTTTACAGTATGTGTTAAAAAAAAATCCATCCATCTATCTTTCCATGGCATTTGATTAATATATCTGATAATCCATGAATGAATGGATGGATGGCCGGACCAAGATATTTTTTGTATGCATAAAAAAATACATGAACAAAATTAAAGCTAGCACATAAAGAAATGGGTACATGCACATGCATTTACACAATGCAGTTTTCAGTCATCAAGTAATGATTGTGGATTCAGAACGAGAATGGAAAGTTACAATTGAATACAGAATCATTCATTCTTCTGAAGAATTACTATCACTTCTTTATATTTATATTGGAAAAAAGTGAGAATCTATTAAAGAATTGCAAAATTTTCACTTATCAATAACTCACAGTTTAGTTGTCACACATCATCGCAATATGGATTTCACACTTGCAATTAGGGCTGCACGATATTGGAAATAGAGCGATATTTGATGTGTTTAGTATTTCGATAACGATATTATTGCAGTATTTTTGTCCGTCACCTAAAATTGCTATCTGCATTGAAACGCAAGAGACAAGGAACAAAAAAAAAGCACAACATTAATGACCTTCAAATGCATATATTTATATACTTTTTTGTTTGTCTGTTCTTGTTGGATGTTGATGTGTCTATGTTTTATTGTCTTTGATAAAAGGGAAAAAAAAAATTATGTAATTTTGTTTCTTTTTTTCATCGATATGAATATTGCAGGCACCAATATCGCGATAATATTTTTTCAATATATCGTGCAGCCCTACCTGCAAATATCACAAAAACCCTCCCAAATACGATTAGATTGTAAAAGTGATTACGCTGGTCTAATATTTATTCATCCAACAGTTCCAAAAAAACAGGGCATGGACCTTATCTAAAATAAAGTAAGAACTTCAATGAAGTGCAATCATTCTGCATCTGGGGAGGCCTTCACGTCAGAATTGTGCCAGTGTTTACATGGGCAAATTCCTAAGTGCAACAAACAGGATGTCAAAGGAAAACGCCTCATTGTGTTTCATATGTTGGACAGACACAAGGTTAACACGTAGCATGACGACATATTGTCTATAAATCAACTTCAAAAACTTTTTGAAACTTTTTTATTGGTGGCTGTGCCCCAGATGAATGTTCCCATAGCTGCATCAACACTAACTGTCACCATATGCTATTACCATCCATCCATCCATTTTCTTCCCCTTATTCCATTTCTGGGTCGGGGGGGTGGCAGTCAGAGCTGCACCCAGTACACTTAGCACCAGCC